>ML179177.1:94718-180070 GCA_004369135.1 Dendrothele bispora CBS 962.96 | reverse complement strand
GTTTACTCTCTTAGTCCAACGTTGGCAAGATTGTCATCAATCTTTTCAAGGTAAGAGTGCCACACTTAAAAAGAAAGTGTCGGTGGATCTGGAGGATGTTTCGGCATCACATGAGTGGCAGTCGGTACAGAGGACATCTTGGCTAGTCTCGTACCCAGCCGTCTTGGAATTACATTTCTGCACTGCCGGACAAGTCCGGCGGAGTTTGAAATCAAACTGCAGAATGCTACCAGTAACCAAGACGTCTGGCGCAGTTGGTATAGAGGATCCCACATGACGTCATGTCACTCATGGGGTCACATCACATACTATGTAAATAGTTCGAGCTTCATGTGCATTGTGCATTATACAGTGCCAATACCTAACACCGGGGGCAATAGCCGACCCGGCTGGAGTTGTGCTGGGTAAGACAAAGCATGCACCCAGCACGATACCCAGCATGGCACCCAGCATGAGACCCGGCATACACAAGACCCTTTCACATAAATAATGAAAATAATGCTATTGGTCGCCGGTATGTCCTTTGTGCTGGGTCTCGTGCTGGGTGCCGTGCTGGGTTTCATGCTGGGTCTTACCCAGCACGATTACAGCCAGGTCGGCTATTGCCCCCGGTGTAAGTAATTGTAGCTACGTAGAAGATCCTAATATCCAGTTACCAGCGAATGTCGTTCACATACACTACTCCCTCAATATTCTGAGAATCGTAGTTCTTGTCTGAATAAATACTAGTACTTGAGTCGGATTTTGCTGGCAGTGTGGTAGGAACTACTAGCAGCATGAACACGATCATAGTCTGTTCTGTTCTTTGCAGACATCCTAGTTTTAGAGAGTCATCCTGGAGTGGAACGGGCGAGAAACACAGATACTATGACAGACTCGGATGACTCGGATGCTGACGAACCGAGGCTCAATTTGGAAGGCGTGACAGAAAATGACGTCATGTGGGATCCTCTATAGCGACTGCGCCAGACGTTTTGGTAGCACTCTGTGCAGTTTGGTTTCAAACTCCGCCGGACTTGTCCGGGAGCGCAGAGATAGTGCTAATTCCAAGACGGCTGGGTACGAGACTACATTGGCAGATAATTTGTTTTTTTTCTCCACAGTAATTACGTGTGTACACTTAAAAATAGGACGTCTGCCCAGTAGAGGAGAATTTGAAGAGATCACGATCACGTGGCGATACACTTGGAAACCCTCCCGCGGGTTCCTGTCCCAAACGATGTGTCTGAGACGAAACAGTCGACGATCCTGAATGGAAGCCCTCGTTACAGACTCGGAAAAGGACGGAGATACGGGTTGTTTCCCATCATCCGAAATGCCAAACAATTCCACGTGTCCAATATCGAGGTCGAAATTACTTTATCGTCATCTCATAATATGGCTCCGTTCGTTCCTTTCCGACGACCATGTCTGACTTTACTCTCGTTGACCCCAAGGGATGGCAGTATGACCTTCACTCGGTAAACCTTTCTTGTGTTGTTTTTTCACTCCTTTCAAAGACGTTCTAAAGCCTTCTTTCAGGTCTACTCAGCATATATTGGTTACTTTCAGATAAACAACGTTCCTTGGTTCGTCGTCTGTAAACATGTTGAAGGCGTCAAACTGACGCGGTGCTCTAGGTATGAGCGGTCTTGGGGTCACTTGTTCAGCTCTTTCGAAGATTTTCTCGCCTTTTCGTGGCCAGTCATTGTTGTTACGGACGCTTGGACGGGTAAAGCCCATATCGTGACACGTCTCAATTCCATAGGTACTTTCCTGAAGATGATCAAAACAAGGTGGGTTACCATTTTTGACTACCTCTCTCCCACTTCCCAGCTCATGTTTTTTTCCCTTCCTATCTCGCGAACAAAAAAAAATAAAATCAAGGTTCGGCGAAACATTGCCGCAAGCCCCCAACATCCTCGAGGTGACCCCATTCGAAACCTCCAACCGACATCTCCGGAACGTTTCAGATTACAACACGTACCGAAAACTGCACAACACCCTTCCAGCTGCCATTCTGTCCGCTCTCAAACAACGCATACGTAACGGAGAACCTAAAGCGATCAAGGAGCTTTGGGATAAAAGGGACAAGACGTTTCTCTCGATGGATTTCGAATGGAGTGAGAGGAACGAGAAGAGTTGTTTGGAATGGGGTTATGCTGCGATTAGGTGCGGGCATTTGAATAGGCGAGTCTTTTTTCTGTTCTAGACTAGTTTCTAGTTCTTGAACCAACACGCTTTTGTCTCTAGTCTCGGTCATTGGCCTCCGGTTCCGGACACGAACTACAGGCAAGTTGTATTGTCCGAATTTTGATCGTGCCTACGAATCCTTGACGTTTCATCTTCTTACACAGAAAAGGTCACTTCATCATGCAAGAATACGCTGATAAAGCGGTGAACAAGTACTGTCCTAACTACCCTTGGCATGTATGTATACACATTTTCCTCTTATGCTTCTTGACGCGTCAAAACTAATTATGGCATGGTGCAATTTTTTAGTATGCGGTGCGAAAGCACTTTTTTCATTATAACTGAACAAGTTCAATTGATTACGAGTGTATTGTATTGTCATAACAGTTCGGTGACAGCCAGGTCATGTCGAAGACGAAGCTGCCTCAAGTAATACAAGCCGTTATCAGGTACGTTCAATATATACCTTTTTATCTTCTTTGCAGAATCACTGAAATCCAAATCAAAATTGTATCTTTTTTTTTTCGGAATCTTGTAGCAGTCTCGCCAGCCCCGACTCAGAAACAATCCCCAACAACCTTGTCTTGGTCGTCCACGGCGCTAGCGGTGATTTAGCGCGCATGGAGGAAATGAAAATCAGTACGTTCCTAACAACATGCAATTTATTTACCCCTAAGAAACCCGTTTTTCACTAAACCTTTTACATCCTTATTCCCCCTCCCCTCTTCCTCCCTTGTACAGAACTCCCACACAACATGCTCATCATCGACCTCTCCGTTTACGAACGCGTTCTATTCAGTCAAAACCTCCGTCATCCAATGGCAGATCCCAAAACCGGTTTATACCCACGTCAACCCGGCACGACGCTCTCTCTCGAAAACCTCTTAAGATCACTCACTCACCCCGCTCCTCTTCTAAACGGCACAACAACAACGACCACGGCGATGACGACAGCTCCACAAGAAGCACCCAAACCGTTACCAGTGAACTTACCAAACGTGATGATGCATAACGCGGGGAACGATGCTTTTTTGATGTTGTTCGCCTTACAAATGTTGTTGGAACCTGAGGGGACGAAGGTTCCGACGATTACGAATCAAGGGGTTAAGAGAGCTATGGCTCAAGCTCAAGCTCAGGCTGTGGCTGTTCAACATGCTCAACAAGCGGCGGGGATGATGATGGGAGGAGTAGGAGTAGGAGTAGGAGCAGGTGGAGGTGGTGCGAATGGGTTGATGGGGATGATTCCTCAGATGAGTATGCCTCCTGGAATGGGGATGGGTATGGGAGGTATGGCACCTGGGATAAGTGTGAGTATGAGTATGAGTATGGGACCACAGGGAGTAGGAGGAGGGATGAAAGTTCAGAAACCGAGGCTTTCGGTGTATGATTTGTCGAACGAGTTTGGACAGATGAGGGTGGATCCCGGGTCTGCTGGTGTTCCTAGTCCTATGGGGAATGGGACGTTTAACGGGAAGAGGTCTGGATCAAAATCACCTGGGGATCCTACGAGGTTGTCGCCTGGAACTCCTGGGTTTGGTGCGGGGAAGACGAATAGTGGGAGTGGAAATGGGTCGAGGAGTTCGAGGAGGTTGAGTGGGTTTGATTGGGGAACGTAGAGTGTGCTGGAGTGGGGTTGGATCTCCGTGGTTTATGCATTCAAGATTCTGAATGATTCACTCTCTAATCTTTCATTCCCAATGACTTTCTCGCTACATATGCCTTTTCAAACCTAAAACTTTCTTTGATCATCATTTTCTTTTGGACTTTCTTTACAATACATACTCTAGAGTAGCAACCCATGCATTCATTGTTACCTGGACTCGTACATAGCTTCTCTCTTTCCCAATACGCATTATTCTGAACTTTTTTCCCTCCTTTCCCTTCTTTCCTTCTTGAGATTTATCTTCGCATACATATATGCGTGCTCACCTCGTATTTTCAGACCCTAAAAACAAGGGTGCCTGCTCCGAAAAGTTTACGACAAGGGGTCTTGAAGACCTTAGTCTCGTTGTCACCGGCTCGGTTGTAGTCAAAGAACATATGCGCCCTTCCCACGGTCTGGACATCGTTGTAAATTAAAAATTAACTCGGCCTTTAACCTTATAAGGGCCTCGTAACATGCAGAAGATTTTTATGTAGATGTATAAATTTTGGGATAATTGACTTTGGTCACACGATAAGGACCCATCTTTAGTGCGGAAGGCGCGTCTCGGCCGGCAATTACAGGTCAAAGCGCAGATGGGTAATATAAAAGATTAATTGACCAAGAAGCGCCGGTAGATCACCAATGGAGACAAAACGGTGTAGTACATAGCTACCTTTTTTATGGGACAGGAAATTTCTGCCGCGCCCTAAACAGCAATAAATAATAGTAAATATGGTCACTTCTAGAACAGCATGCGCATATGTAACTGAAAAGATCCTTCGTTGGCCCTATACTTATTGCTGTGGAAGAGCATTATATGCGGGGCACAGTGCCTCCCACTCGGGAGAAGGGTTAACGAGAGCACGAGTGCCCTCAGGGTCGTTGAGCATGACCGATCCAAGACCGGCCTGCATATGCCAGAAAATGTGGCAATGGAAGAAGAGTCCTGGTCTGTCTAGGACGAAACGAACAATTGTACCGGTAGCACCAGCGCCGATAGTCTATGGATGATGACAGAAAGTGCGTTTGTCAGGATATACTTCAGATAATAGAAACCTGAGAATCGAGTACTTACGTCGCGACGGATGGAGTTCTCGGTATTGGTCTCATTGGAAGAGGTGGATTTGTCGACCCAGAAGTTCATCTAGATATTTGTTAGATCAACAGTCGTGAGAGTGAGTGTAGATCTGGGAACAGACTCCGTGCAAGTGGAAAGCTAGTACGAGTAGGATATAAGCCGGTCTCCATTACTGAGTGATCGATAGGTACTCACGATGCTCATCATCATCATCACTTGGAGGGAATTCAACTTGAACAACGGATCCAGGAGGGAAGACGAAAGTGTTCTCGTTCTCATCAAAGTCAGTCTCGTCGCTGGCGCCTTCCAAAACGCTGAGAAGGGTGGGAGTCTTCGGTGCAATGTATTGAACACCGTTGATATGCCAGGGAGCTTGACCAGAGACCTAGGGTTAATAGATATGTCAGTCAATTTACGTTTAGATGTCATTTCAATCACTGACAACTCCGAGAACGAAGCAGTTGGTTCAGGAGCCTTGTTTAAGAAATGTTAGCATGAGCATTCTACCGGGGATTAGGAACCTGTAGCGTTTGCCGAGCTTGACAGTGATGACGGGGAAGGGAGCCTCGGGACCGCCGGTAAAACGACCAACACCGTTGATGGTTCCAGTGTCAGATACCGGGATAATGCTAGTGTTGTTGAATTATTGAAGCAGAGGGACAGAAGAGTTGTGCCACCAGTCACCAAGTTGTAGAATCTACACAATTAGTTGTTACGATCGTGTCAAGAACCTTCAAATACAGCCCAAGAGCACATACGGTGGACTCATCATCGACATCATACAACGCGGTATGGGGGTCCTCGGGATCTGAAAGAGATTTTGTCTGTCCCTCGATATACTTCGGTTCAAAAGACATAAAGATTCACCGTGAACGATCAGAGCACCACGAAGACCATCGAGGTACTGAACGCTAAGCTGACTGTGGTACCAGTACGTCCCGGTCAAGGCACCTCGTACGTGTAACTATCGTCCGGGCCGATGGGGCAGGTAGTTACGAAGGGTGAACCTTCGTTGTACAAGTTCTCGGTGTCAAAAGGGATACCATCAAAGTCCAAAGAGGTACTAAGACGCATAGATCCGTCCGAGGTCTAACTTTGATAGAAATCTTGAGTTCGAAATAAAGAGTATGAAAGCCGTCGACGGATCGAGGACGAGAGGGGAAGAGGGTTTTTAAAACGTCGTCGACGACGAGGGTTTTCTGGCGAGTGTTGTTGGTCAAGAGGTACTAAGACGCATAGATCCGTCCGAGGTCTCAATTTGATAGAAATCTTGAGTTCGAAATAAAGAGAGTATGAAAGCCGTCGACGGATCCAGAGTTTTCGAGGACGAGAGAGGGTTGGAGGAAGAGGGTTTTTAAAACGTCGTCGACGACGAGGGTTTTCTGGCGAGTGTTGTTGGTCAAGAGGTACTAAGACGCATAGATCCGTCCGAGGTCTAAATTTGATAGAAATCTTGAGTTCGAAATAAAGAGTATGAAAGCCGTCGACGGATCGAGGACGAGAGAGGAAGAGGGTTTTTAAAACGTCGTCGACGACGAGGGTTTTCTGGCGAGTGTTGTTGGTCAAGAGGTACTAAGACGCATAGATCCGTCCGAGGTCTAACTTTGATAGAAATCTTGAGTTCGAAATAAAGAGTATGAAAGCCGTCGACGGATCGAGGACGAGAGAGGAAGAGGGTTTTTAAAACGTCGTCGACGACGAGGGTTTTCTGGCGAGTGTTGTTGGTCAAGAGGTACTAAGATCCGTCCGAGGTCTAAATTTGATAGAAATCTTGAGTTCGAAATAAAGAGTATGAAAGCCGTCGACGGATCGAGGACGAGAGAGGAAGAGGGTTTTTAAAACGTCGTCGACGACGAGGGTTTTTAAAACGTCGTCGACGACGAGGGTTTTCTGGCGAGTGTTGTTGGTCAAGAGGTACTAAGACGCATAGATCCGTCCGAGGTCTAACTTTGATAGAAATCTTGAGTTCGAAATAAAGAGAGTATGAAAGCCGTCGACGGATCCAGAGTTTTCGAGGACGAGAGAGGGTTGGAGGAAGAGGGGTTTTAAAACGTCGTCGACGACGAGGGTTTTATTTCTTGGCCTGGAGATTTTCAAGCTTGGTATCGATGTGGGTAAGTAAATTGGCGGAATCCCGTGTACACATATAACAGCTTGAGACCTTTCTAGCCCGAGTGACGCTTTACTCACCTCAGGGGAAATTAGGAACCATCAGAAAAACCACAGTATTTATGAATCTCACTCAACGCCCAGTAAATAATTGTCAACTCACTCGAGTTCCCGATGTTGCAAAACAAACTTCTTCCTTGACTACTCGGTTACGTACTTCGTAAGTTCTTGGGTACAAAACGAGCATTTACGACGCTGGAGTTTACGAAGGACTTTGAGGTATATGGCTATGTCAAAAGTTGACTCAAAACGAGTGCCGGTATCCCCACTTGGAAGGCCAAATGCCAGCGACAAACCTTCTTTACAGCTATGTAAGAACATATGTAAGGTGCGACTAGAATTTTCTCGCGCACCGAAAAATACACTTCAATCCTCCGAGCTCAATCTTTCGCAAGCCCTAGCACACTCATTTCTCAAGATTTTCTCTCAATTCCTGAAGATTCGGACTTTTCTAATCCATGTGTAGGTCCGCATACCAATATATCATAGTGTTTGGTAGGATACTTGTTTTCACCCCTCGGAGGATCCAGAAATGTTGACGAGAGTGATTGTCAAATGTAATTAAGATAGCTGCATAAGTCTTCAAGAATTCACAGAAGTACGAGGAATTGTGTATGCTACTATATGCCACGGGATCCGAAGCAAAATTAAATTTATTTTGCTTCGGATCCCGTGGCATACCCGTGGCATACTAAGATTATGTTCTTACATTAGCTGTAATGATCCATATTAACTTCTCACTTCCGAACAGTTTACTTGCCGCTTTGCGCACATCAGTCAATTTCTTCATGCCCTAGTACTATACATAGTTTTCCAAAGGATCTGTAAGTATTGTAGTGATATGCAGCGTTGTACGGTGGAATCTGATACTAAAATAGAGAATGCTATCATAAAATAAGTAAAGTATATTCGAAGTGTCAGCACGAAAGTAAAAGTGACGGAGGTGCGCCAAACGCATCTGACTACCATAAATTAAGTATCCAAGTAAATCGAATAAAGAGATATCCACCAAGTATAGGTGGCCTATAGAAAAATTTAGAAAGTACTTGCGTGTTGTTGAGCTATCTGGTTCAAACGTTCCAGCATAATGTTCTATCTATCCTACGGCCTAATTCTCAAAATATCTTTGTTTCATGCTGGATTTTTTTAGTAAACTTCTGGTTCAAGCGCTGTTCCAGCATGTTGTCTCGAATGTCCATGAGCCGCTCCCAAGCACAGTCTCGAAACAAGTAACCAGGGTTAGAAAGCTGAGCATCACTGACCCCTAATTCCTTCTCGAGCTCAGGATATTTCTGCAGTAAAGCCCTTCCCAGTCGGTTAAACGACTCCAACCAGAACTCTCGATAATTTGGTTCAACCGTAACACCCAAAAGGCCTTGTAGACAATACGCTAAATCTTGTCGTTTAGTCGTTTTTCTTTGTAAAGCCCACGTCATCCGATCGATGATAGCGATATCCTGGATAGACTGTGTACCGGATAAAATGTCCGAAGAAATAGTGGTTTCCTGAGAGATGTCTTCCTTCAGATCACATTTTCCCCCGATGTACCGCCAATGAGTGTCGTAAAACGCCACGGTACGAGGAGCGACGAGTTCCTGCAATGTCCACCCACGCTTGAACCATCTGCTGCGAGGAAAATCTTTCTTAGAAGAAACATCAGGGAGGTAGACGTAACAGATGCCAGAGTTTTGGGATGTTCATTTCAAGATCTTTTTTGTCATGCTGTATGATACAGCATGTATCGATCCAGATGTAGCGATATCCATCCTGAGAAGCGATTTGGCATGCAGTTCTAGCTTTTTGATACCCTGGTTTTTGATAAGTCGTGGACCGGGCACAAATGAGCTCCTCATACGTGACTTCTTCTCCTTCGACCCACAGATGCGAGAGAATTGCATACGGAGGAACAGTATCGTTCTTTGTAAATTTAACGGGTTGGATGGTACGAGTGTCGATCAAAGTACGAGGGCAGATGTCTACTGAGAACATGAGTCGGGGAGATGTTTGATTAACAACCGATGTCGTTTTGTTTCCCTCCACATGGAAACACCTATGGGAGGACGAAGAGAATGAAGAGGGGACGCTATATGGCATGACCGGTTCTGACGGAGGTGCTCTTCGAAAGGGGGTCAACGACTCCGTCTTTTCAGTTCTTTGGCTGGAGGAGTATCAGATGTAAGATGTCAAGGTAAGTATCATAGACTAAGCTTAAGATTACGCACCTAGAGTCGACTGCTGTCATTTACTGAGGGAACTGGGACGGTTCTTGGGTAGGCTTTTGAAGTTATAAATCCATAAGCGCACCAGAGCATAACATTTTGGGATGTTCGAATTTTCGGCTGTGCGAGCCTTACTGCTGTCATGTACAGGGAATTGGGACGGTCTTTGTGCAGGCCTTTGAAGTTATCAATGCATAAGCGCATCGGCCGGGAGCATGGCGTTTTGAGATGTTCGAATTTTCGGCTGTGCGAGCCCTTTCGCAAAGATTGGGTACTGACACATATGGTAGGATGTTTTTAGACACTTACAAGCGTGTGGGGGGACGGCCTCGCCCTGTAGCATGGTGTCTTGAGATTACTGTGACTGCAAAATGACACCCCGCCAGGTCCTGAAGCCTGGGCCACTTGGTGTGCATCGATCTGTCTATCTATCCACACCTACTAATACCCGGACACTTACATATCTGAATGGTCAGCAGATAGGTTCTGATGAAGCGCTGCAAAAACATCAAGAAGTTCATCGTTTGAGCGCCGGTACTGGATAGGTGGCATTGTCTAAGATTTTGTTAAAGCTAAGGTTGGGCTTGACTCCTGGGTCCCCGACTTCAACGATAAGAGGAGAGGGACTGTGGACTTCAAACATTTTTTTGCCCAGTTCCACTTCTGTTGAGGTTTAGAAAGTTTTTTTGCGTCGGGGAACTATCCGACGGTGAGAAGGAATACCGCCACTGTAACCGTATGATCACATCAATTGCTAGACCGTTGTATTGAACTAAATTTTACCGTGTTGGAACTTGACTCCGAAGAACACCTTAGGATATGGACTCATAATCCGACCGTAAATTGCTGTCTCGAGCTGCCACCATTGAGGAATCACAGCTCGAACTTTGCAACATTAATTTCCGAAATCGATGGGTATCGTGCCTTAACTCAGAAAAAAAAAGCTATTCAAGGTTTATTTGACAACGCTCTCACCCTCATCTCGTTTATGACAACGAATTCGGAATTTGGGGGGAACACCTGCACGCACGAAGAATGTAGAGGCTGATGATAACGGCTTGGGTCCGGTCTCCCTTTTCTTTCTCTTCCTCTTTCTACACCGGGCCTTTCAGACGGACTCAAGGAAACTCTTCTCGACTTCTCGTCCCTAAGAAACTTTCGACTATCAAGTACGTCGTTCACTCTTCCTGCCTTACCGGTTCTTTACACTATCGCGTCATTTAGGCTATCAAGCAACGAGGATATGTCTCAGGTCAAGACGGAAAACATGTTGAAAGAAAAGAACAGTAGAATTGACTGTTTTGAAGAGAAACCAAGCGACGAGGATATGTCTCATGTCAAGACGGAAAACATGCTGGAAGAAAAGAATAGTAGAGTTGGTTGTTTTGACGAGAAGCTGAATACACTTCCAGAAGTTACGATTCGACCTCTTCCTCCTCCTCTTCCCTCTACACCGATCAACATTACGATGTCTGGAAACGAGGTGGTCGATATCCGCGCAAACATCATCCCGGACTCTTCTTCCTCTCCTGATATCCGTGCTCAGGATGACCCTAGTGCCGAGCGCACGATGTTTCGCTCCTGCTCCCACTCCCATACTCTTAACCACGACAACGACCAACAACACTCGCCAGAAAACCCTCGTCGTCGACGACGTTTTAAAACCCCTCTTCCTCCAACCCTCTCTCGTCCTCGAAAACTCTGGATCCGTCGACGGCTTTCATACTCTCTTTATTTCGAACTCAAGATTTCTATCAAAGTTAGACCTCGGACGGATCTATGCGTCTTAGTACCTCTTGACCAACAACACTCGCCAGAAAACCCTCGTCGTCGACGACGTTTTAAAAACCCTCTTTCTCTCTCGTCCTCGATCCGTCGACGGCTTTCATACTCTTTATTTCGAACTCAAGATTTCTATCAAAGTTAGACCTCGGACGGATCTATGCGTCTTAGTACCTCTTGACCAACAACACTCGCCAGAAAACCCTCGTCGTCGACGACGTTTTAAAAACCCTCTTCCTCTCTCGTCCTCGATCCGTCGACGGCTTTCATACTCTTTATTTCGAACTCAAGATTTCTATCAAATTTAGACCTCGGACGGATCTATGCGTCTTAGTACCTCTTGACCAACAACACTCGCCAGAAAACCCTCGTCGTCGACGACGTTTTAAAAACCCTCTTCCTCTCTCGTCCTCGATCCGTCGACGGCTTTCATACTCTTTATTTCGAACTCAAGATTTCTATCAAATTTAGACCTCGGACGGATCTATGCGTCTTAGTACCTCTTGACCAACAACACTCGCCAGAAAACCCTCGTCGTCGACGACGTTTTAAAAACCCTCTTCCTCCAACCCTCTCTCGTCCTCGAAAACTCTGGATCCGTCGACGGCTTTCATACTCTCTTTATTTCGAACTCAAGATTTCTATCAAATTGAGACCTCGGACGGATCTATGCGTCTTAGTACCTCTTGACCAACAACACTCGCCAGAAAACCCTCGTCGTCGTCGACGTTTTAAAAACCCTCTTCCCCTCTCGTCCTCGATCCGTCGACGGCTTTCATACTCTTTATTTCGAACTCAAGATTTCTATCAAAGTTAGACCTCGGACGGATCTATGCGTCTTAGTACCTCTTTGGACTTTGATGGTATCCCTTTTGACACCGAGAACTTGTACAACGAAGGTTCACCCTTCGTAACTACCTGCCCCATCGGCCCGGACGATAGTTACACGTACGAGGTGCCTTGACCGGGACGTACTGGTACCACAGTCAGCTTAGCGTTCAGTACCTCGATGGTCTTCGTGGTGCTCTGATCGTTCACGGTGAATCTTTATGTCTTTTGAACCGAAGTATATCGAGGGACAGACAAAATCTCTTTCAGATCCCGAGGACCCCCATACCGCGTTGTATGATGTCGATGATGAGTCCACCGTATGTGCTCTTGGGCTGTATTTGAAGGTTCTTGACACGATCGTAACAACTAATTGTGTAGATTCTACAACTTGGTGACTGGTGGCACAACTCTTCTGTCCCTCTGCTTCAATAATTCAACAACACTAGCATTATCCCGGTATCTGACACTGGAACCATCAACGGTGTTGGTCGTTTTACCGGCGGTCCCGAGGCTCCCTTCCCCGTCATCACTGTCAAGCTCGGCAAACGCTACAGGTTCCTAATCCCCGGTAGAATGCTCATGCTAACATTTCTTAAACAAGGCTCCTGAACCAACTGCTTCGTTCTCGGAGTTGTCAGTGATTGAAATGACATCTAAACGTAAATTGACTGACATATCTATTAACCCTAGGTCTCTGGTCAAGCTCCCTGGCATATCAACGGTGTTCAATACATTGCACCGAAGACTCCCACCCTTCTCAGCGTTTTGGAAGGCGCCAGCGACGAGACTGACTTTGATGAGAACGAGAACACTTTCGTCTTCCCTCCTGGATCCGTTGTTCAAGTTGAATTCCCTCCAAGCGATGATGATGATGAGCATCGTGAGTACCTATCAATCACTCAGTAATGGATACCGGCCTAATCCTTTATTCGTACTAGCTTTCCACTTGCACGGAGTATGTTCCAGATCTATACTCACTCTCGCGACTGTTGATCTAAAAAATATATCTAGATGAACTTCTGGGTCATCAAATCCACCTCTTCCAATGAGACCAATACCGAGAACCCCATCCGTCGCGACGTAAGTACTCGATTCCCAAGTTTCTATTATCTGAAGTATATTCTGACAAGCGCACTTTCTGTCATCATCCATAGACTATCGGCGCTGGCGCTACCGGTACAATCGTTCGTTTCGTTCTAGACAAACCAGGTCCCTTCTTCTTCCATTGCCACATTTTCTGGCATATGCAGGCCGGTCTTGGATCGGTCATGCTCAGCGACCCTGAGGGCACTCGTGCTCTCGTTAACCCTTCTCCTGAGTGGGAGGCACTGTGCCCCGCATACAATGCTCTTCCACCCGAACAGCAATAAATATAGGGCCAACAAAGGGTCTTTTCAGTTACATATGCGCATGCTGTTCTAGAAGTGACCATTATTTACGATTATTTAAAGTCCTTGCCTGCGTACACATAATTTGTCAGAAAAAGCCAATTTTCGTTTTGTCTCTGTTTTCCTTTCCATTGGTGATCTACCGGCGCTTCTTGGTCAATTATAATCTTTTATATATCTGCGATTCGAACTGTAAGTCCTCGCCGAGGCGCGTTCTGCACTAAAGATGGGTTCTATAGTATCGTGTGACCAAAGTCAATTATCCGATACGTGATTTAAATTCATACATCTAGTTCTCTAAAAATCTTCTACATGTCCGGTACATTTCATTATGAGACTTGAATGACGGATTCTATCATCATTACATATAACCTAAATTCAAATTATCTTAGTCTGGTTCAGTTAGCGGTGACTGACATGAAGCTCGAACACAGAAACGAGTCCCAACCTCAGGAAACATTTCATTCAGGTCATCACAAGACAAATTCCCGTTGCCTATGGATATATTTCTATATACAATTGTATTACTAGTATGGTATCTCTGATCGTATAATCTTTTTTCAGAATTTTTGATGTAGTGTCCCTAGACAATCGTAACTTTTGAGAAGTTTGACTGTTACTACTAGGACTTGAAGTACTTTGTTACATATGCATAGCGCTCTTCAAGTTTCATCATCGTGCCTTTTCTATCTACGTTTCAAAATGGACATGAACACGAAGAGAGGTCGCCGACCACCAGGCACCAAGCGACAGAAATCAGAAGAAACCTACCAAATACAACAGGGGTGGTAAGGCTACACAATCTAGGCAAGGTGTTGCCATCTGATAACTTGGAGCATGATGGCTCTGATGTTTAGCAACCCAAAAGTTGATATACATGTATAACTCATCGAAATGTTCAACTTTACTTCACTCTCGTAGTTCCAATATGAAATAGCAAGAGGTTTTGGAAAAAAGATGCATTACTATTTCGATTTCTCTTTTTTTATACTGAAACACTGTTTGCTAAACCATGCACATGTCTATTTGCATCTACAACAAGTGGAGAGGAGGAGAAGGAGGAGTCTATTAACTGTACAAGGTCCAAGAACTGAACACAGGAGTTTTGGAGAACCTCACTTTCCATACAAACGTAGATTGCAATGGATTTGAGCTTAAAAACGGCCACGATTCTCATTGCGGATTCACTCTAATAAGTGGCTCAGGTAAGTACTATGGAACATCAACATAAGATATACATATATGATTGAAATTCATATACTTGACAAACCCTTCCATAAACCGCCTTGATATGTTGTCGGTCTTGAACTACCGTTCGGTTAACTCCTGTATAATTGTAAGATTTAAAAATTTAAGGTTTCGGACGCCTACCGTGGTATACGACCAGGACACCGATCGACCGCGTGACATTCCGACTTCGCTGTCAGCGCCGCAGTGCACGTCTATACACCGATCGCGGCTCCCATAGATTTATTGTATACTGTGTCCAGTAAAGCTAACAGTGTGTTCCGCCCATCAAGAAATTCTCATCATTGACAACTATTGAGATCATGTAATGTCATGCATTACGAATGAAATCAGTCGCAGGTTTGAGTTTCTAGCACCTTTCTGAATTAATGAGAGGAAGCCAGACTGTTTCCATGATCTGAACTTTAACATTATAATCTATTCTTACTCAATATCGAACCGGAAGTGTCAGTAAATCAATGCAAGGGCGTCAGAAAATGTCGGCTATACGAAGGTTTCCGATGAGTTGCTAATACATCCTCCCTCAAACAATACATAGTAAGGTACGGG
This sequence comes from Dendrothele bispora CBS 962.96, assembly GCA_004369135.1. NCBI lineage: Eukaryota > Fungi > Basidiomycota > Agaricomycetes > Agaricales > Dendrothele > Dendrothele bispora. The sequence goes on along the minus strand of ML179177.1, from coordinate 164,989 downwards.
AAGTTCTGTATCGATCTTCATAGCTCCATGTGTTCTAGTGAACTGAGCATGTAAGTACTTATATAAACCCACATCAGTTGGCTCAACCACTTTGCCCCACTAAAACTCATCCATTTAATAGCTCACATGAGTTTGTTTGCACATCAGGTGGGGTAAGTGCTATGTCTAATCCGTGCTATTTTCAAATCAAGCTCAAGAGTGCCAATTCTAACATCCTGGGGCAACACCTTTCTTTTTGCCTATGAAGTTTATGAGGTATAGTACATCAGGAAAAAATATATGGCTACGTCACACTACATAGCCTATATAGTTTGAATAGCAAATTAAGCGAAACGTTCCGATCTCCGGTTTATAGCCTATGGAGCGCTCCATAGGCTACAATAGCCGTTCATAGTGAATATAGTAAGGTCCCTGAGTTTTTCCTGATGTATAAGCCCACCTTATAAATGGACCAGGCCGCGAAATATATCAGTCGGTATCGAAGGGACTCCAGGCTACTCAAATCATGGGTAGCTGTAGTTTTTTTGCTGATGTTATTTGCATGGCTGCATTGTATACTTGGGTGTATTTTTTGTGTGTAAGTTGCATATGTCCCTAATCGTCTTTCATTCTATAGCTAAAATGACTCAAATTAAATTTATCAGCTGTATCGGTCTCGTCCTCAGCCCTGACGAGCCTTGCGCACGTCCAATCAGAATTGACAGCTAACAGGTTCGAGAAAGAAAAAGGTTAATCATCAGTCATCTTCCTCAAATGACTGGATAACAGCCGTCACTCACTTTGCGTTCTTCTGGTTAGAAGTCAACTTGGGTGGTTCATCGCCATTGTCGTTACCCTTCAGAAGTAAAAAATCATCAACAAATCCTGAACTGTTTTCATTAGGATAAAAAAAAAAGGAAACAGACCTCGAAAGTGTCACAGACAGAGTCGACATTGGTAAGTTTGTTCGTTGAGGAACTGATAACAGCTACATCTCCAAAGTTAGAGTTGACACCCGCAAGAACATCTCCATCCGAAGCGATGACATTAGAGATGTGTACAGTGCGTTGGTGTTGACTGTGATCAAAAGAACGATGCATATGAGCCTGAGTTTTTGCTCAAAGATATGCTGTTCATTTTGTACAAAAATTATTACTCAAGCTCCCCGCACAACTCCATTATTCCCCACACCTACATTCCACCCCATGACACGTTGATTTTGTAAAATCCGCGCATCAACAATAATATGCTTTTTACAAAATCACTTGCCCAACCAATTCTTTTTTGTAAAAAGCTGCACCGCATAACAACAGCTTATCAACACTACCAAACGGGGGCTTAACATTTATGGACGTTTTGACTGAGCAATGTTGATGGACCTTTGTCCAAAGACTCAAAACTTTGTAAACACGAGGCATTCTATTGTAAGATGCCGATGGTCCGGTACTTGTAGCTGTTTTCCCGCCCGATTCGAGAACGCGTTCATCCATGGGCGCATCATGCCGCCATGTGAGTTGCTATCAATTTTTGAAATATAAATGGTGTTCACGTAGCACAGTCCGCTACCTCCATGCTTCACTACTATGGTATTTTAAGAAATGCGAACAACAAGGATATGCATTTCCGAGTCTTTCCCGTCATTTCTGAGGCTCGAAAAATTTTTTCAGGCAGTAACTTACACCGTGTCAGTTAAGTAGGAATTGCTACGAGGAAACAATACAATGGTCATTTTACCCTCTAAATGATACACCACGAGAGAGTGACAACTCAATATAAATGTAAAGTGGGCTACGCGGGGGTCAAAACCACTACTCATATATGTATTTATTATCTTCGAGCAGTCCATCAACCAAACCTTGAGTGTAGATATTACAAGGGAGGAGCTGCACAGACATAAGTAGCTCGAGCGAGGCCCGAGAGTGACAAGTTCAAGCTCCGACTTTGCCGGGAGCTGCCATTGCCGACTTTCGGCTGTTCCCGCTAGTCGGAACTTGAACTCAAAGCAGAAGCCGACATTTTCCAGGTGTGACCCTCCGGATCCATGACAGGGACATTTGTATTTTCGCAGTTATTCACTAACACCTTCAGCAAGTCGCAGAAACTTCTAAAATACAAAATTTAAGATGTAATGTTTATAAATAGAGACATCCGATCGCATTGGGATCAAGAGGAAAGACCGAAAGATTTCAGCGAAATTTGTATTGTACATACATGACACACAAGTAAGAGTTTTTCATATAGCTAATAGATATGGTCAAACTGCGTTCATTCAGTCACTGAAATGGTCATTGAAGAATAAATAAAACGAGACATAAAAACATGTTTTATTCTGTTCTTCAGTGACCAAAAAGGCACTGATGCATTTCGTTGATTTAGATAGTTTTACTGGGTAAAGGTGCCATTGCTGTGCATGGCAAGGTACGAGGCCCTTCTTTATTTTAGTAAATTTTCATTGGACTAGTATGGTATATGTATCATTTAAAAAAATCTTGTGATTGAAAAGGCAGTCTTTTTGAATCACATTGCACATAGCAATGGTCAACGAGACTGAAAGACCAACATGGTCTGATTTCCAATAGAAGATGGTGAATGACAGTATTGTCTGACTTTGTATAAAGCTTGTGGGCAGGTGTGTGTTGAGCACAATTTCATCAGGATTGAAGTTGTGTGTAGGAACCAGTTCAATCTCATAAATTTCTAAGTAGTAAGCTTCAACCCATTAATTCAAACCCAGTGTATATGGCAAGTCTGTCATGATTTGCTTTATTTCTCCATTGTTCATAAACATTCTTGGTAGTAGCCAGTTATTCTGATCTACATCAGAAGTTATAATCATTAACAAAACCTGCCTCCTTAATCTTTGAGGTACAATGCACTAATCATTATTTTTCCTTCCACTATGGGCTGTTTTAAAGACCTGATAATTGACAGTATTTGCATTTAATTGTTCATTGGGCATGTATGTCCTACAGGTAACATAACTGTGATAATATATGGCACCAGTACTAGCATCAATGAGTTCAAAGTTGAAATGTAAAGTGATGGTCTCCTTGAAGGGTATGCAATTGCTTATAGAGTAAATCTGATCATTTCTCTGTCGGGTTTCTCAAGAAACTTCTTTTGACTTATATCCAATCTACTGCCATAAATATTGAGATACAGAAGATGTAATATTGAATTCAATGAAATATATTGATGTGAAGTACTGTTGGACAACCACTGGTACTAACTATAATGCTGGTGAGGTTGTGTCATCAACCTGTTCCACTCCATCCTTTGAAGACACCTCTCTTCTATGAACCACTACATACTGTCTAATCCAAGCATTATCCTTCCCTTAAAAATGTCAACTGTTTCTGGAGAGTAGCTTTCTTCACATTGGAATGTCTTTCCTTCCCTTTTTCTTAAAAGATTCAGGCCTAGCAACTAAATCAGTTTTGTATCTTCATTCACATTTCCACCCAGAGATGATTGAGCTTCAGCTACAGCCTTTTTCATCTTCCATTCTTTTTTAAGTACCTGCCATATTATTCACACATCTTTGTATACAGCCTACTCAATCTCTGTTTCATATGGGGGTACTACATATAACTTTTAGGACCAAACTCTTGGTCAAATACCATGTTGTCACGACCTGACCTAAAAGCAATACACCCCTGCCTAACCTAGGCAACCTGTTGGGGAGTGACAGCGATCGTGCGATGGAACCTGACCCTCTAAGCCTCGAGAGTAGTGCGACTAATCGATATACGCCTATATCAGACTGCGATTCGTGCGAATAACGATAGCCACAGATATGAGGAACCAGGAACCTAGTGTTGGCGACTCAGACTACGAGCCTAGAAGCTAGAAGAATGGAACTAGTATGGAAACCAAGGAGAATCGCAAGATAGACAGCCTTCGGAGCTGAGTCGACAACGAGAGTGGTGCGAATAAGCAAGTCGTCGCCTACCAGGAAAGTAGGATCAATAGAACAATGTGTCCTATGACAACTAAGATTGGATTCTAACTAGTACTAGTGTTTATACAAGGTATATATACTATAAAGTAAAGGAGTATACTCCTAGCAGCAATAATGCCTCCTCCTCTCCGCTACCTGTAATGCCTGATCATCCCTATGTCGCCCGTCAACCCCTGCGATCAACCAAGTCTCGGTGCCACATAAGAGATCGGCCCCTAACGCGTTGTATGCCGTGTTCGGAAGTGCGATTAGTAATGATCCTGTGCCTAATTGCACTTCGGAATAGGAAATAAGTTGTCCCGGTTAAGCGATGTGGCTTCTGGTATGATGGCGGGGTGGCGGACCGGCGAGTTCATGACACATGTGTTATATCTAACATCAGAGGTTCCATGTTTAATTCTGATCTGTAGTTCTATTTTACTCTTCACTTTGTCTATGCAACATTGTCTCCACATTCTATTCACCATTCCCCAATCATTTGATTTTCTCCCTTTCCCCTTTCTTTCTTTTCTATCCATCATTCCCCACCCATTTGATTTCCCTCCCTTTACCATTTGATTTTTTCCCCTTTCCCCTTTCACCCTTTCCTATTGACTCAGCTATTAGATGATATCCTAGCATCAAAGTTCCTTCATAGGTTCTCAACACAATAATAAAACCTACTCTGCTTGTGGATAAACAGCATTCATTTTTGGAATTATCTTTTCCTGCTTTTTCTTCTTATATCATTCTATTTTGAAAATTGATCAAAATGTCACCAAGATATTACAGCGTTTTCGGGAAACCTTGTCCCAAGCGAAATTTTTTGATGTTGGACATCAGACAATAAAAATCAATTCCCAATTTGGAACGGGCACCCAAATGGCTGACATGGCTCAAATCCGCTATTCTTTTCACTCCTGCTATCAGTCGTGGAAAGTCAAGACAGCAGGACAGCGCCTCCTCCTTACAGTGAAACTGCCATTGAGTCTACCACCAAGTTCGGTGCTGTTACCAACATTTAATTTTGCATTGAGAAGGGCTCCGTCTATGCATACTTCCCCAGAGAATCCCATGCCTATATGGCAAAAGACCATGGTGGGATTCAGGGAAGGAAAGAGAGCTTTCAAACTATGAGTACTAGTACCAATACACTGTAGAATACGCACTTTGGTAGAGGACATCCAAATTGGGATTGATTTTTTATTGTTTGATGTCCGACATCAAAAATTTCGCTTGGGACAAGGTTTCCCGAAAACGCTGTAATATTGTACTTTTTCAAAAATAAGACAATTTTTATTGCTGGTACTATGTCGCAGGCAATGAGCTTAGGTCGGGCTGAGCTACATGACAATGGCCTTAGGTCCAAACACAACATTCATTAGGTCCGGCAGAGCTCCTGCGCCATTTTCGAACTGCGCCGGACTTGTCCGAGCATGGGTAACAAGTTACCGGCTCGGTTGTGGTGGAAGTGCCGGTCTTGTGACCGTGAACATATGTGCCCTTCCCACGATCTGGACATCGTTGTAAATTAACTCGGCCTTTATAGGCCTTGTAATTCAGTCAATTAAAGCGCCTGTGAGCTCAAGCTAGGGTTACGATAATCTCTAAGGTAGTACACAACTCGGAAAGTCGGAAAAAGGCTTCCAAAGTTCTGCACCTTTCTTTGCACATTTTCGGCAGTCTTTTATATGGCGCGTGTATCACTACTGGTCATTTCGTACTTCAAATGAGTACCCTGAAGAAAAAAAGTGTAAAACAAAAAGCCGGTCGGTCAAACACAACTGCTGCTGAAAAATAAAATTCAGTTTTGATCCATTTAAATATTCATTCAGCAGGCAAATAAGCAGCACAGTTTGCAAGTATTGAAGTATTGAAGTATTAAAAGTATTAAAGTATTAAAAGTATTAAAAGTATTAAAAATGTTAAAGCCTAACAGAACACACTGAGCTTTTATGTACATACTTCAATGACCATGCCTTTCATCCTCAGGGTACCTAGGTGGGCTATGAGTGACTATGAGTACTTGAAGCACTTCACTTTGAGTTGACTTGCTTTCAAATTTATAGTGATACCCCGATATTGAGAACGATGGTTTTTTCCAGTGCCGGTTTTAGCTGGTAGTATTGAGTCTCATGCCGGTCTACAACGAAAATGGGCAACCAGATGCCATGAGTTAAATTGGATTCCTGGTGAATTTATAATGCCATGTTGAGAATTACAGTAAGTATTAACTGCTCAGATTACAAAAAACAAATTTGATGCCTGCATACGGGTCACAGCAACGACTCGGGTACCTAGATGTGCTATGAGACTATGAATACTTTACAGTTGAATTTGTAAATTAAAAAATGTCTATCACATGGCAGGAGCTAATAGAAGAGAATGTGAAATCAACCCACAGATACCAATGAAGGTATCGGGAGAAGCCGACATGAAAGAGCCCGGAGACCTGAGTCCTAGAGTCCCGAGGTCCTGGACAATTTTAAGACCCATGAGAAACTTTTGCCTAAATTAGGACAGTAAATGCTTTTTCAAAATTCGAAGACGTGTGGTTGAAGAACTCACTTTGCAAAGACTTGTGTATGTCTCAATAAGCAATTTTGCAAAAACACTTCAACACTTTTTGCAAAATTTTTATGATATGGCCTGTACATTCTCTTTTTCCCACACCTACACTCTCCTTTTCCCGCACCTGCACCTCTATTACTCGCACTTACACTCTCCATTTCCCACACTTAAAATCTATTTCCCACACCTACACACTTTTTTTCCTTCACTTTCTTCAAGTATGGTGCCCATGACAGAAAAGGAGATTTTTAAGTTCATTTTGCATTTATTACAGTTACAATACAAATAGATACCTATACATAAAATCTAATGTGCTACGGGGTAGTATTTATTCAAAATCAGTGATCTCGGATGGGTCAGAAAATCAAACATAGCATCTACATGGAAGTTTGGAGAATATTGTGTATCTAGTAAGAATATACATTTGTCTATTTCAATAATTAGTCAAGAACTGTAGGTATCAACGAGAATAGCAGATAGTGTTGCACGTGACTCAATTCGACTCCGGCTAGTCGACGAGTCGAGTCGATTTTTAGTTGAGCCGAGTCTGACGAATGACTCGTGACTCCGGCAACTTTAGAGCGAAATTGAGCCATCAGCCGTAGAAAGACAAATAATTACCCCACTTGGTAAGTGAGCTGTGGTACACGGCTAAATCACCCATTTTGGAATGTATAAAATTCTATTCAACAATATATTCACTATTAATAAATTTACTACATAAGTGACTCGGCTGACTCAACCGACTCGAGTCGACTCTGGAGTGAAGTCGCCGGCATTGGAGCCGGAGTCAATTGGAGTCAAGCCAGAGTGAGTCAAAGCCGAGTCTTGACAACACTAATAGCAGACACACCGATCTCACCCATAGGTACATCAATTCCAACCTCGAGAGCCACATCTTCAAATCAATAACATTTCCCTCACACGAAAGCCTTGCATCAGAGAAAATGACGTTCCATTTTAACCCAATTTCAATGATTATAATCCCCTGCAATGTTATAATCAAGTTTCAATCCAACCACCTCATTTCAACCCAATTATAATATGATTAAAATTCTTGTAAGGTAGAGAGCATCCATGGCGAACTAACCCCACGTGATCAATGTCACAGACATGTCACATTGCCCAAATTGGGTTTCAGAAATTGAAAAAATTGTGTATAAATTCTTCGAGACATCCTCTGGCATATTCCTGCCATCAATTTGTTAAAAATCAACACTAGAACATATGATAAAAGTTTGGTCAAGAAATATCAAAATTTGAGGACGGAGTTCTCGAAATAATGTACAAACTAGCAGTAAGTATATACTTTTGACAAGAAGTACGTGCCATTAGGGGTTTCCAATGACCCATATTACTCTAAACAAGACCAGCTTTTCTCATATCTTCCATAAGACTCTTTGGGAGGACTCTGTGACCTCTATACTTGCGAGCTGCCCAGGCAGCCTGCCTACCATTCAACCCCTTCAAGTACTAGTATGCATCTGCAACAGCCCTCTTCAGGCCGGTCTTGATACTTCCTGCAAGGTTCTCGGCACCTTGTTTGAGCCATTTCTTTTGCGGAGGCATTGAAATGTCTAGACGCGACTTAATGTATATAACGCGACCTGACGCGACCTGACGCGTTGAGTGACTACCTTATTTTTGGAACTCCGTCCTCAATTTTTTGTTAATGATGATTTTTAGTAGGTCAATTTTTCACAAAATCATGGCAGGGATAAGGCAACATATGTGTTGATGAATTTCTAGACATTTTTTATGTATTTACAGTGAGGATTACTACCAAATTAGGGCATGTCACACTTGAGTCACGTGGGGTTAGTTCGCCGTGGATGCTCTCTACCTTAACTATTTCCCAAATTATAACTAGGATGAAACCATTTCAGTGAGTAGAATTAGATTATAATAATGATTATAACATAGGGCATCTATTTAAATGCCAATAATAGTTTCAACACCAATAATCATTTTAGCAATCCAAACCAAGTTATAATCATGTGGCTTAGTCCCAGTTAGTATATTGACAAAAAGATTAAAGATTCTCCATAACTTTATTCTGAATATAAGTTCTGTCTCACTAAGCATTTCTACTAGTAACGTTACTGTATACTAATGCAGGACTGTTGTTTTCTAGACCAGAATGCCTCTTACACCCCCAATCAATTTTCCAAAATGGCTTGCTGAAAACTAAAATTTTCTTCAACCTCTGGTGAACAACTTCTGTCTATATAGAGGTGATTTTGGGTCATGACTGTTGGAGGACCTAATGAAAGAAATGATTATCATATCACTGAAACTGAGATATGTTGATTTATTGGACACTTCAGTGACGGTTGAGGCTGATCTCGTCAATGATTGGACCGGTAAAGCTTCACGATGATATCTGCTACTAACTTCATACCAGGGGTGCCTCACCTCTCCATCGTTGCTCATGCTCTCTGAAATGTTGGATATAATTCCAATGATGCCCGCGGTTGTATGTTTTGATCAGCGTTTTTGAATTAACGCTCACCAGGAGCGCATCTAAGGACGGTTATTGATCATGGACCAATATTGTGGATGGGAAGACGGTTTCGAGGTTTCATATGGGATTGCCGTTGGCTAGGACGACGATTGCTAGTTTGGCTTTGGTGTTGTTGCCTGAGCGTTCTGGGGGAGGGGGAGGAGGGATGTTTTCTTTGATGGCTTCTCATCATCAGTATGGTAAAGATGACGCGAAGAAGGATGAGAAGTTGTTGTTAATAGGAAGTACTGTCGGTGATTCGGTGTTGTTGAAGGCTGCGAGGGAAGAAGAGGTGGATGACGAGGACGTGGAGATGGCGCTTGTCGCTACTGTCGTGGACTCAAGCAACAATATCGATATGGATGAAGAAGACGAAGGTGAGTTTCTCTTTCTTTTCTTTGTTGACTTTACCTTGTTTCGCTTCGTGTTCTGACTTGCGCGCGGGACCATTATAATAGAGATTTACGGACAGTCATGACTGTCCGAAAAAAGTCGAACAGGAGACACGTGTCCAGTCTCTAACCGTCAAACCTAAAAGGACGCGCTCAGTCATTCACCTTTCTTTGACCGATTCTATACCTGCGCATGGACCTATTATGGATATGGCGTTTTCGTTGGCTACGAATGGGGTGTGTTTCGTGTTGATCCCCGTTGTACCTTACTTTTCTCACTGACTTGGCTCCCCCCAACCTGAAAGTATCGTCCTGTACCTGAGTTAGTCGCTGCTACTGGCTCGGGACATCTTGGTGGTTTCTCGTTGTTCCAGGTGCGGTTTTTTTGGTATCTGTTTTCACGAACAATTTTTTCGAGACTGACTTACACCCTGCGTTTTTTGTAGCGCGACCTCCCTATTCGAACTAAACGCTGGCTTCACGCTATCGGTGGAGCGAGAGGTGATCTTTGCCTATTCGCCAACCATTGAGGGCAGAACAAGACACGTTGGTCCTGAGTACGGATGCTATCCGTCACCTGGGTTATCGAGAGTATGTCTGTTGTTTTGACCTTTTCTAACTCACTAGCTAAATGGACTGTAAAATGTTTTTTTTTGGTAGATAGCGTCTAGGCCGCAGAAATCCAATTTCAACAGTTTCGCGAATACGTTTTTTGCTTGGATTTTTTTTTCATACTAATTTTTTTCTCTCTTTCTTTCGGTTTGGGTAAAGCCTGAATGCATACAAGGTGCGGAGTACTCGGTCAAATCCGACGTGTGGTCATTGGGAATAGCTTTGATCGAACTTAGACCGTTTTTTATGACACTGGGTCTTCGGATGACGATGATGGGGAGGCGGGTGCTTATCCGTGAGTAATGTCTTCGGTTTTCTCTTTCAACCGGTGGTTCTAACTTATTCTTCTGTTCTTACTAGGGACTACAATGATGACGATGACGACATTCCTACACCGCACAGAGAGAGACCTAACTTGCAACTGGTCAGAGTTGAAGAAGAAAAGGAAGATGGAGATGCTGGGGCTATTGGAGTGACCAACGGTGTTGGCGCTAACGCTAACACTCATGTCGAAGAAGCTGGAGAAAAGAAAAATAACCACCCACTCAACGGACATAATGGACAACAAACCAAACGGACGTCAACCCAACTCGGACCTGATCCCACCCGTCTAGCACCAGCTCCTCCTCCCGGTGGACCCAGATGACCGGATAGTCTCCTATCGCTACAAACTAGAGAAGGATCTTCCGCCGACCCCGACTAATGGAAACCCTCCCACGATGACGCCTCGTTCTTCGCTCTCACTTCCGAGTGGTGCACCTCACGGTGCCAATGCTGGAACTGGTGCCGACGGTGCTGGTCCTATAGGAACTTGGCGTTCGTCGGTATCTCGTCTCACCGGAAATCGAAAGGAGTTTCGTTGCATGGAGGTGGGATGACGATGTCCATTATCAAACTCATGCACCAGATTGTGCAAGAACCTGCTCCGCGTTTGTTTCAGGCTCGGACTCGGGAAGGGGTTGCGAGGAAGGTGGATGATGAGACGAGAGAGAGGGAGAAAGGGTTTCCTGAAGAAGCGGAAGAGTTCGTGGATGCTTGTTTGGAGAAGGATGAAGGGAAGAGGAGGATGCCCGACGAGTTGTTAGGGTTCAAGTGGATCGAGGGGAAGGATAATGGTGGTGGGATGGATGGGAAGAAGACGCAGGAGGAGAGGTTGGAAGAGAGCATAGAAGAAGTTGGGAAGTGGGCAGAGGGGCTTTAGAGGGGGGGTTTCTTTTGACCCGTACGTCAAACTCGGGTGAGAGAGAGAGGGGTATTGATGGTGATTTTTAGAATTATCTGTGTTTCACGTACTTATATGCTTTTGAGGTTAACTTTTCTCGCTCAATCGTCGAAGTTTCTACGAACCTTAACGCGAATACTACATGCAACGTTTTTTGTACTTAACCATCTACTCTACCATTATGTATTGTTATATAAAGTGTACTTATTACTATTGGCTTATCTACCGTCGCTTTCCTCAATCGAGTATATGGAAAGTTTGTGTGGTTATGCTATTGTCATAACCCTTCAATCCTAACAGATCTGATGTAATGAACTCAGTTTCGGTCGGACTTGAATGAGATCTATTCTGATTCAGTTAGCGTATGTAAAGAAAGAGTGAGTCGCTTCTTCGATAGACTCGTAACCAGTCGATGCACAACACTTTGATGACAGTCGATCAAAGTCGTGTGCGTAGCCTTGATCGACTGTCATCAAACCATTGCAGAGCGACTGGTTTGAGTCTACTTCTTCGATGTCTTATTCTTTGCTTTACTTGAGTTTGTTTACACGCAGATACATTGATTGAGCGTTTAGCAACAACGACTTAGGAACTTTAAGTTCCAGGTTTGACCAAAGGTCTATATGATCATTTCATGTAACATATTGTACCACTAACAGTCGACAGCAATGCGACTGCTGAAAGCCGAGGCAATCGAAGAGTGGTATGATACACATAGTAATCGCAGAACATTGTTCCCTCGATGGTTCGGACTAGCCTGAAAGCATACAGTACTTCTGAGGTAACTTTGATCTTAACTCCAGTATCAAAGTATATTTGTTTACGCAGACACGGACTTGCGTAACCCTAAACCAAGTGCGAATCGGTTAACGCTAAGTCAGTCTTGTGTTCGACACTCCCAACAAGCAACGAACAAGAAAGGTTAGATGTCTTGCCTTTTGCGTTCGAATACTCATTTCATAATGCATGGTTTTTCTGTCGCTGTTATATACAAATTACCAAGAACTTCAAGACAAGGATAGCTCAAAGGATAGCTCAACACAATGGAGGTGATTAATATCGATCGGGGTTTCTCCTATACATCTGTCTTTCAAGTTGCAAACATAACATGAGTGTAGCGGCTGTAGTCAGAAAAAGAAAAGTACACGGAAAAGGCAGCGCATTATGATACAAATGGTATAGCACTGAACACAACATAGCAGTATAAACGTAGCGACCGCAATCAGAAAAAGAAAAGTACACGGAAAAGACAGTGTATTTTGGTACAAATGGTATAGGACCGATGTTCCAGTCCCTCAATGAGCTTTTGAGGACCTTTATGATCCTTGAGGTGTTCGAGGACAAATAACATAAGGTTGTCATCTTCCATTTCTCCGAGGTACTTAACCATGAGTTTCTTGACTGAAGGCTCAAAAAACTTGCGGTACATAAGGTCGTCATCTTCCATTTCTCCGAGGTACTTAACCATGAGTTTCTTGACTGAAGGCTCAAAAAACTTGCGGTCAATGACAATCTGGTTTTACCCCTGTTCAGAACATTGTAGACCAGTAAGAGAAATTCCAACGAACCTTAGCCTTGAAGTGCGACTCTTATCATGAGACACGGACTGTCTGATATCTCCTAGTCTCTCTTTCAACTTCTCTCCTGTCTCCACAACGCTGAAGTCCAAGGGTACCTTTCTCCTCTTCGTTGCCTCTTCCTCTTCTTCCTCTTCTTGACCAAATACTGTCGCCTTTTCGGGTTTACTGGTGCCTCCAGCTTCCTTGGAGGTTGCGGTCGCAAGCGCAAAGATTGAGCTCGAGTTTGAGCACCGTCAAGCAACAGTCCTGCTTTCCGCCGCTCGTCAGCCAACACCTGCATTTCATCCATCTGTCTAGCCACAAAGGCTTCGGATTCTCGTCAGAGATTTTCGGCCTCTTGTTCCTCAAACTTGCGGAATTTGGCGTCGGAAGCTTCTTCTCGTTCGAGACGGCGTGCTTGAGAGGCTCACCAGCGGGCACTAGGGACAAAGACATCCGGTAAGTGAAAGATTCGTAAGCGAGAAAACAAGAAGACGCACCGGTCAATATAAAACAGCTCATCGTCATTCCATATAGCCAACCGCTCACGCATCTCAATCCTATCTCTGTCTTTTGCAAGTTTCATATCCCGCTCCTGTGCAAGTTCCCTTTCAAGTGCTGATATCCTCGCCCGCTCCCTCTTAGCTGCTCGTTCACGTATTGGGCGAAGATGACGAGCCCGCGTTGGTTCTCGGGAAGGTCAACCTCTTGTAAATGGTGAAGATGAGGCGGTGTAACGAATTTGTCCTTGTCCAATAGACCTTGATTAGTAGCGTCTTCGGACTTTCGATGAATTTTCTTGACGAATTGATCGAGACGCCTTTTCACCGTGTCTTCTCTATAACTTAAAGGTTTAGAAGGTAGGATGGTAGTAGGGGCCACGCACGTTGGTACGCATTCGTTGCGGGCCGTACGCATCCAGAAAAACTTTTGTCTTCTCATCGGTTTTAACCTGTAGGACCAATGTAGGTACGAAAAGAGATATCAACGTAAAAGGCCACGCACCAGAAGCTTTTTATTAGCACAACCCTTCCAACGCGGGTAGTCCGATGCCATTCAAAAGGTCAATCGCTCGCACCATCTGGATCTTCGAAATCCGCAAAACCAAAACCTTGAGGTTTGCCTGCGGATGTGACAAGTCATTTGAAGGAATTAGGAGGAAGAAAAAAGAAGGTTAACAAACATCGTCGCTTTTCAGAATTCGTTATCCATCACTCACCGAAAGCAATTTGTTCAAAAGGTCATCCTGGACACCACCCGATATTGAACCTATGAAAAGTCTAGTGGGTGAGGAGGCATAAATTGCATCGCTTGTTGCTGTTGAGCGCTTGAGCGAGAGCTCGCATTGAGGTGTCCTGGCCAAAAGACGGCATAGGTGGACGCAAACCAAGTGCCAGCCGATTTTTTTTCTTTCAAAGTTGTCGCGGAGTGTTCTTCATAAATATTCAATTTTTGGTCCACATTTATAAAGAGAAAGCGTAGGTTAGTCACCGTAGAATAGAGTTTTAGGCGAAGTAGAGAAGCAATGAGGCCAGAATGGTTCCGAAGAAAAAAGAGGTGATGATGGTCGCGAGCAAAGAGACGATATGACTAACGTCACGCTAAGGCTGTCTTCCGGTTTCTCGCCCGGTTTCCCGCCTGCTTTTCCTTCCTTTGCTCAACTGGTGCAAGACTACAAGGGTTTCGAAGTGCAGATAAGTGTTTGACTGTTCTGGCTGCGAGCTTTATCGTTGATATGCATAATGTATTGAAAATAGTATTTGAAGGCGACGTACGTCAGAAGTGCCAGTGCATGGCAAGTTTGTTGTCGCTGAGTATTCAAATTACTGACATGTGCTTTATTGGTTTTCTCTGCAGCAAGTCGTTCGTTCAAGCATTCGGGGTCGTACTTGTCTTAGTAGCATCACCGCTTTCGTCAAGTTGGTCAGGAAGGAAGCGGAAGAAAATACTAGGAGGAAAAGGAAGAAAAGGAAGATTCCATAAACCTTTTCAGCAGCAGGGGCTCTCCGAGCGGTAAGATGTGAAGAAAAAAAAGTCAAGCACCTTCCAAGTTGGCAACTGGCGTGTGAATAATTGTGAGATTGTCCTTTCTGTTTCCTGTTGGACATGAACGATTTGAAGATAGGTGAAAGATCTTAAGGATGTTTGTACCTTTTGTCACCAAACCAACTTTCTCGGACTTGACGTACACCGGTGTCATTTTTACTGGTGAAACCCCGAGTTGGGTTCTCGGTACGGGTAAGGGAGGCTTGAGGATGTTCCTATCTGGACATGGGATCGTGCATGCCTTCACGCCTTGTTCGCTTTGGGATTCTAAGGGCGACTTTTTGGTGGATTCCGATGAGGTGGGTGTTTGTTTGCTCTGTGTATTATTGTTTCTGCTTTCTTAACGAGCAACTCTTTGGCCTTCGATCCGTACACAGGGCCTGTCACTTCTCGAGTGGATTCCAGAATTCCGTCTAGAAGGACCGTTACCGGAAAAATCCATTCCTGGTGGATGCATACTCTAACATTGTCCTCGATCCCGCTACGTCTCTCATCGTCGCTGCCGCTTCTCTAGAAGTCAAGTTTGTACTCGGGCAAGGTTTCAGTCGAGAACTTATATGCATTCACCATGTAGCTAGTACTATGAGGAACTAGATTGGTCTTTCTAATACGACAAGAAGACAAAGTCAGCACAAGCCAAGAGCAGACTGCAACTGCAATGACCGTACCCAGATTCCCCCAATTACCTCCAATAAGTGAATATGCTAGGATACCTTGATGTTCTTTGCGGCTGATACCTGTGAATGTGAGAACGAACTGGTGAACTTGTCATACCAACTTACTCCTCGTTTCTGATATGCTAAAGGCCACGCCGGTTGAGGGGTCAATGGCCGAATTAGATGCAGCACAAGAGAAATTAAGTACCTACATGATCTACAGGAGGCAAGGTCAAAATTGCAATGGTGTTGAGAGAAAATACACCCACCCTATACTGCGACGGGAATATTCTCTTCTGCAGCCCTCAAAGCCTCATCGGGGAAGGTCCAGACATCAGTGCTAAGGCCAACCGTAGAATTACGAACAGCGGAGATCATCGGGAGATGATTGTGCGATGAGCGAGCGTGAAGAGGGCGAGTAGCGGGCGATAGTCGCCCGTTTTGTTTCTGGAATGAGAAAGACAAAAGATTTTGGATAACAAAGGGAAAGAATTATTCAATCTTTTTTGCACTGAATAGTCATTGTATTTTTCTGAAAAAATATGTTCTTTTTGTGACAAACAATAGAGGGTTTGCGCAAAGCCACCTGTGGCTTTTTGCCAAAGTTTCCACACCTCTCCTGCCCCGTGTACTGGATATATTCCTTCCCCCTAGCCATCAATTGATACTTGTGCCAAGAGCTGTTCATGGTGGCTAGATGGAATTTGTACAGTGTCTGGAAAGTTTTTTAGAATTAGCCAACAGCCACCTGTGGCTTTTGCGCAAGGTCTCTAATGAATCATTTCCTTTTAAGTTTCTTGCGCAAGGTTGAAAACCTTTATGAAATAAAATTAATATATTTTTATTGACAATACTTCAAACTTTTTATGTGCAAAAAATTCCTTTGATTTGAAATAAGGAAGAGATGATTTATATTTATGTTTTTTGCACAAGAAAGAATGGGTGGCTAGTAGTGCCTGCTCAAAAAGGATTTTATTCGCGCCCTAAACTCGCAAGACCCGGTAGCGATTAGAGCAGAAGGAACCCCGGGAGAGATCTTCTTGGACCACATCAAAAGCTTGAAGGGTCAGTGGGAAGAGAAAGTGACGGAGAGGATGAAAGAGGATGCGCGATTCGTAGACAAAGGGGACTATATTGAGAAAGACGGATTGATCTATGTCCCAAACGACTCCGCGTTGAGAAACGAGATCATGCGATTCCATCACGATACCTATCTAGCTGGACACCCAGGACAGGCCAAAACCTGCGAGTTGATACTGAGGTACTACTGGTGGCCATCTATCTACAGGGACGTCAAGAAATACGTACGTGGATGCCCTACATGCCAACGAACGAAGACTATGCCAGGGAAACCTAGAGGATTGCTCAGCCCAAACGAGATTCCAACTAGGTTATGGCAATACATTTCGTGTGATTTAATAGTCCAGTTACCGGAAGCGCATGGTTATACTGCGATTTTAGTGGTAGTCGATCGCTTGAGCAAAAGGGTCCGGGCGATTCCAACGTATAACGAGGTCAGCAGCGAAGGGGTAGCGCGATTATTCTTGGACCGAGTTTGGCGCAATTTCGGTTTACCAGAATGGGTCATTAGCGACCGGGGATCGGTTTTTGTAGGAAAGTTTATTCGTGAACTATATCGCATGCTTGGTATCAAGATGAATACTTCGACGGCGTACCATCCTCAAACCGATGGACAAACTGAAAGGATCAACCAGGAAATCGAACAATACTTGCGAGTTTTCTGCAACTGGAGACAGGAAGACTGGGCCGTAACAGTATCAGGTTTTCTTAAACTTAAATCCACTTTTGACCAGCTTGCTTAATCAAGCTTAAGTCTGTCTTAAACTTTGCACTCAATAAATGCATGTTAATCACTACTCCTGGTACCGACCTGGTTCCAGCTACCTCTGATGTGGACCCCGTTTCAAATACTCCTTCGACCGCTGCTTCGACTGCTGTCCCAGCTGCTCCTGGTCTCAATGCTGATTCTTTGACTGCTGTTCCTGCTCCTGGTTCTGACTCTACCTCCACCTCATTTGCCAACCCGGTTTGCACCCCTATTCCTGCAGCTGCTGATGATCCCATTCCCAATACTTCTCCTGGTCCCAACGCCAATCCCAATACTGGGGCAGACCCAGTTCCCTTTACCTCTACTGATCCAACTCCCGCCGCTCCACCACCCTCCACTATTCCGCTGCGACGCTCTAATCGAAAAGCTGCTGCCGATGAAAATCATACATTACAGCAGAGTGTGCAATTGATCAAGAATGTGGACACAAACGACAACCCTCCAATGTGAACGACGCGAAGTTCTAAGCGAAAAGAGCTTGATTCAGCACCCAGTGATCCGGAGCCAAAACGTTCGAAGAACAGCAAAAGCAAGAAAAAGCCTAAAAAACATGCTTAAGCGTCTTCAAGTGTGGTTGAACTATGGGTGAGTCATTTTATCTAGTTAATTAGTTTAATAACTTAAGCTGATTATGCTCTCCCTGTGGATTTATAGCTTAAGATAGAAGATTAAACTCGTCTCTTTCTGTTTTTGTTCCTTCTTTTTATTTTTATGTACTTTAAACTTAAGCTTTTTATTTCCTACATGATATGTGCTTAAGTTAGGTCTACTGTAATGATTTAAATTCTGGCTTGAGTATAATAATTTCAATTCTGGCTTAAGCATAATGATTGCTTAATAGGCTTAAGCATCTATATCATATGGATTTAAGTAAGATTCACTTTGCTTAAGCATTCTGTTTGCTTGAGAGTAGCTTAAGCCAGGAGAACCACAAAGTGGACTTGGTGATTGGTGGATTTAAGTCAGACTTAAGCCAGTTTAAGTAAAATGGTCAAAAGTTGGCTGAAGCTTAAGAAAACCTGGTGTAGATTCATGACTGGGACGAATGGTTACCAATGGCGGAGTTCTGCTATAACGATCGAGAGCAAAGCTCAATGGGATATTCGCCTTTCTTCCTATCTTGCGGTTTCCACCCAAGGAAGGCGACGGAGCCGGTTACAGATACGAATAACGAGGCGGCGGGGGCTTTCTTCGAAAGGTTGAATAAGGCCCGGGAAGATGTGATTTCCTGTTTGAAGCGTAGTGCCGAGTTGATGAAAAAATACTAGGATCGAAAACATTCACCTGACCCAATCTTCAAAAAGGGAGAGCTTGTATATATCGAGGGGTGTAACATTCGAACGGAACGTCCATCAACCAAGTTGGGAGACAAATGATATGGGCTGTTCGCGATTGAAGAACTTGTGGGCTCATCTGTGTATTGGGTGCGATTACCGAAATCATGGAATCACGTACATCCAGTGTTCCATGTATCGTATTTGCGGAAACACCATGACTCAGTCGGGCCCCATCAGAGAGAAGACGTGATGAGAGAACCTGCGACTATCAAAGATGGAGCCGCGGTTTGGGATGTTGAAGCGATCTTGGACTCTCGAATGAGATATAACAGTCAATCGAGAAAGTCTGTGTTGGAATACAAGGTGAAATGGGCTACTTACCCTGTAGAAGAAGCTACTTGGGTAAAGGATGTAGGAAGATCATTAACTTGTTCCATAAAGAACACCCCAATGCACCTAGGGAGGTTGCATAATGCGACTTTGAGGTCGTAGTCGCCCTAGAGGGGGGGTAATGTCATGAACTCCCTCAAATCGCGATTTACTTATTTCCTTTTCTTTATCTTTCATCATTTCTTACTGCGAATAGTCGCTCAAACCCCTATTCGCGACTATTCGCAGATAGACGATCACTTACTATTACATTTTCCATTCTACCGTGATCGCGACAGGTCCTATGCGGTCGCGATCACCTATCGTGCGGTGGCCAATGGCTAAAGCACCTCTTTGACAGTTAGATCGATCATACTCCTTACTTTATAGTATATAAACGGTAGCGTATATTGTAGATTCCTTACTCTAGTCTGGTTAATAACCCAGAGGCTTATTCTCGTGATTCTCAAACCTTTCTCGTTGACGACTTACTCACGACTCGCGGAATCTAGGTCTTGACACCACCATCCTTTGACCAGCTATCCGATGCACAACTTGTCCACGGGGTTCGAGGATTGATATCTTGGGTTAACGCCTTTGTGAGTGTCAAGTTCTTTCTCTCCTCCCGCGACTGAGATTTCCATGGTCATCAGGCCCAAACGTTCGAAATAATATGTGAGCTCCACAACCAGCATGCAGCTGAAGTGTACTGTGACGACGAGTTGACACAGCTCTTCTTCCGTACTGAGGAGGTCATGAAACAAATTGCAAACTCTTTCCTTCGTTCGGAGCTTTGGCAGCCCGTTAATCCTGAATTTCCGCCCTTCGAACCTCGTCCTATGATCTCCTTCCGCCACCCTCTCCCTAAACTCATGAAGCCTTTCATACAGGACCTCACATACCCAAATCCTTTCGGCGACCCCCACAACGACGAACTTCGATATCCTCAGCCAAAATCTGACGCGATTCGTCGTCGAAAGGTAGAGTTGGAGCGAGAAATCGCGAAAAACATGGTTGAATGGCTCAAGATCGCGGAACCTGCCAATTACTACGGGCGTCAAATGGTCAAAGCTTTGAAGACCGATCCGCGATTCGTCGGTGATTTCCTTCATGGTCAGACGCATCCCGGTACCAACAAGCATACCAACGATCCCTTCTATAAACAACTGAAAGCCAACTTTCCTGTTCTCTCATACCGTTCTCCATATATCCCAGACCCAAATCACAACAATAAGACCTGCCCCGGATGTGTAGGCTACGCGATTCGGCGTCAAAATGCCATCTCGAACTCTCTTCTGCGCGATTCTGACCCGGCCGCGTCAGTCTCCAATGATGGGGATGTTCATATGTCCTCTCCTCCCCTTTGACCTCTGTCTCCTCCCGATCCCGCAATACTCTCCATTCCTCTCCATTCCATCCCTAAAATTAAGAATCGCGCCTTTGTCGATGTTCCGTCTTTGAAATCGCAAGGCAAACAGCGCGCCCGGGAACCAACACTATCCGAATCAAGTTTGGATGATGAATGGCAGCCGGATGTGATTTCGGCTAAACGCAGGGCATCAGAAGAACCACTGCCGGTCAAGTCTGCCAAGAAGCCGAAGCCTGGAGCTTTCAAGGCATCTTCTCCCAAGGCGCCCCGAAACCCAAAGGGTGAACCCAAAATTGTCAATCTCGATGCGATTTGCGCTTGGGTGTCCAAACCCTTGTGCAATACTCCTGCGATTTACTTCGCCTATCCATCCTACACCGACTCTGACTTACTCCCTTCGATCCCATGGAACAACAGTGATGATCAGCAAATTCACCCTCCTACTGCCTCCGAAAGGGTGAATCGCGTATCCAACTACGCATCGCCTCAGATGGACATTCGTCCAATGGAAATGTGGAGGTCTACTACTCCACCCCCCGTCGTGTCCAACCGATCTTTTTCACGTGTCCAAGCAAACTTTACCCTTTCCTGCACCCCGGGTGTAATATACCTTCTCCCTCGCGATCCATGTAAGTTATGCGTGCGACATGGTTTCGTCTGCGCATATCCAAAACTTGCGTGCTTCACTTGGGATGAACCCAAGCCTGAAACAAACCGAAGATGCCTTGGTTGTCGGTGGAGAAGTCAAAAGTGCACGATGGAAGAAGACGATGAGCCGCATCTCCGACCGTATCAGTGGGATGAGTATAAGTTTGTCCCCTTTCACCATCGCAGGCCCTTTGGTAAGTTCCGTTAAAACGCAGGGGAAACTCGCTATGTGGACACTAGCTGCTATGAGTGCAAAAACACACACACAACCACACAACCACACAACACAAACAACACAAAGGCTAGTTATGTCAAGCAAGTTAAACCAACGTATGTTAGTTCGGGGGGTTTGGAGATAGGATCCTTTATCAAGTAACTTTAGAGTGTATTGACAAAGTAGAGTATATCGAAATAAACTCTGATTCCTTCGGAACGGGTTGATTCTTTGACTAAATCACAAAGTCTGATTTTAAATAAAATCCGACACTGATCAAAATAGGTTCTCAAGAACGCAATGCTTGGTTTATCAAACGAGTTTTATTTGTGTCTAACTCTACAACACTCGGGGAAGTAGGATAAACGGAAAGTTGTAATACTATGCACACGGGCACTAGCACTACGAGGTATGCGGAAATTATAGTCTCGGTAGACTCAGAGATCTCAACTGCAAAGTGCTGTCACTAAGCCGTAGTGTTCCAACGGCGCGGCTAGAGCCGGCTAAAAAAGCAGGCTTGAGCCAAGCTGTGACAAGCCAAGCCATTTTTTCGGCTTGTTGGCTTTCTTAATAAGATATCTGCTTGGCTTGGCTCGCAAGCCGGCTCGAAGCAGCTAGAGCCGAATATAAAATTAGTATGTATTTATTACGAAAAAAAGAAAATTACATATACAAAAAATGAGTGACCGGCAAAAATTTTGAAGGAGAGCCATGAGAAACTTATTGGAGATCTCGCGTAAGACCTCAATGGCTTTAGCTGATGGCTAAGCTCCAGCCAGCCGAGCCAAGCCGTAGCTGAACATTTAATTTGGCTAGGCAAGCCATAACATGACCAAGCCAGCCCTAGCTGAGCCAAGCCTAGCCGAGCCGAGCCGTTGGAACACTACTAAGCCGACCGCCAAGAAACTCTAGTTTTGAAAAGCCCAGCCACCAGCAACGCTCTGCTGATTCGGTGTCATGAACTCGCCGGTCCGCCACCCCGCCATCATACCAGAAGCCACATCGCTTAACCGGGACAACTTATTTCCTATTCCGAAGTGCAATTAGGCACAGGATCATTACTAATCGCACTTCCGAACACGGCATACAACGCGTTAGGGGCCGATCTCTTATGTGGCACCGAGACTTGGTTGATCGCAGGGGTTGACGGGCGACATAGGGATGATCAGGCATTACAGGTAGCGGAGAGGAGGAGGCATTATTGCTGCTAGGAGTATACTCCTTTACTTTATAGTATATATACCTTGTATAAACACTAGTACTAGTTAGAATCCAATCTTAGTTGTCATAGGACACATTGTTCTATTGATCCTACTTTCCTGGTAGGCGACGACTTGCTTATTCGCACCACTCTCGTTGTCGACTCAGCTCCGAAGGCTGTCTATCTTGCGATTCTCCTTGGTTTCCATACTAGTTCCATTCTTCTAGCTTCTAGGCTCGTAGTCTGAGTCGCCAACACTAGGTTCCTGGTTCCTCGTATCTGTGGCTATCGTTATTCGCACGAATCGCAGTCTGATATAGGCGTATATCGATTAGTCGCACTACTCTCGAGGCTTAGAGGGTCAGGTTCCATCGCACGATCGCTGTCACTCCCCAACAGGTTGCCTAGGTTAGGCAGGGGTGTATTGCTTTTAGGTCAGGTCGTGACATTCGGAAACTGTACTTTTCACCCTTACTAGTCAAGTCACAGTAGACAAGAACTAGGCAAAAGTATAAGAAAATGAAACTTTATTAAGTGCAATCACAACACTGAGACTAGTACACAAGACGGAGATTAAATCTGACTTTGCAATACCGTGGACGTTTATACTGCTATCAACTGTAGACCACAGTGTCCCCGAGCGCTGTCACACTTAAATCGTGCTATCTGGCGAGTAATCTGAATTTCTGGTATATACATACAGGCCTTTTTATACTACGAGGAGAGAGATAGTCACAAGAAAAATACAGAAACAGTAGACAGTAGAGAGATCGAGAGATATACATTTTTCTTTTACTTTATATGGTAATTTGGGAGGCAAAACAAAAATAAAACTAATGTCCGATCTTAACACATGTGCGTTCAAGTCCATATTCATATGTAAAATATTAGGTTAAGTTGAATCAACCTTTTGGATCGGATTTTGCTACGTGTCGGTGTTGAACCGGCCCTGGCTATCCGCTACTATCGTATGACTCCACCCATGATAAAGCACCATTTTTCTGTGTATCCGGTATGACTCCATCGGATCACTTCAAAATCAGTCCTTATGATTGGCTAGTTGATGCCACCATGCATCCATTTTCTACGTGTCCACTACGTGTCTATCTTTTCCTCCTACGTGTCCAGTGTTTATCAGCCACGGAAGCAAAATTATTGCTCCTATTCCTGTCGGATTTTACTGTATCCATTAGCAGAACACCCCATGAATGCCTTTAGTTGCCAATTAGACCTAGACGTCGGTCCGGTCAGATGGCAATAGCTATCCGTCAATCCGTTATGTCCGATTTAAGCCTATAAGCTCTTTCCCGCTAAGTCCGATATTGGACCTTGTAGCCAACAAGCCCGATGTTCAAGTTTTACTTCTTCCCTTGGATATAACTAGAGTTATCCCATAGCTAGTAAGATCTGACCGTATCTTAATAGGCTTTGTGCAACATATTATTGAACAGATGCATACCCATCAACATAGGACACAGTAGCTTGATAGACTTGTTAATCCTACCGCAGCCACAATTCCCTGGTTGATTAAGTACGACTTGGGTAAGGTCAGATTTTATCTGTGCACCTCTATAGGACTTTCATTACTTAGTAAATATACCAAGCTCCAGTACATATAGCTCTAGCTTTTGGTTAACAGCTTGGGAACAGCTATAACCCTCAGTTTCCTTCAGTATCCAGGCTCAAAACTATGCTATTAACATAATTAATATCGGATTTCGAGCCTAGAACCGCAAAAATGGCTCGTCACCGTCTTCATCTGTTGTTGCGATTTGTGCGACTAACACTTTTCTCTTGCCAGTCATGCCCATCGACAATAATTTGACACCTACAACGGAGCGATGGCGGGATATTGACACGGAAACAGATCGAGGGAATGCGGAGGCAGGACCATCGGGATCATCTTGAACCTTTTGAATCTCTCGTAGATCTTGTGTGTCTCGTAACATAGTAGTCTCGTGCGATTTAGTTGCCAAATATGATTTCTTGAATGTCGCTAAATGCGACTCGTACTCCAATTCCGTGTGTGAAAAGTTTCAACTGTGAGAAAGTAAGATTCAACCTTGAATCTATATCCCAAAAGGTCCATATGCTCCGAAGAGTAGACCAAAGTCGCGAATCTACTCCAATGTTCATGGCTCAAGGCGTTTCAACATTGGAGGACAAGTCGACTGTCAATGCGGGTGTCCTAAAACCAAAATCCTAAGTCAGAGTGTTTCCGATGTGCGATTCTCGTGAATCGCAAGTAGTACTGGCTGAATCGCACAGTCTACAACTTCCTGACGAATCTTCCAGATCCGCCTAGACCTCCCACCAGATTCTCCAGATTCAAAAGGCATTGTTTTATCCAATCTAGATCTGTGGTGTGTCCATCATTCATAAGATGGGTGTCGACCAAATCTCTAATCCTTTTAGCCTCCGAGGTATATTCCTCCATCAAAAGAGTACCTTCGAACCACCTCCTTTCCAGATCCGAAACTTGATCGCAAAACACCTTCATCCGTTCAGCTGCAAACCAGGGCTTTAAAATGGATAGTGGACCCAGCTGAATATTATATTCATCAGCTATGGCTCCCATGTATTCTCCATAAGACATTCCTCGTGGTGCGATTCCATCACCAAACTGGGTGGGAGCATTATTCGCAGTTCTTCTACGCGCATCTTGTTTTGTCCTAACATATTGGACTAGTAGTGCATAATCATATGCGACTACGAGAATAAGTTGCATGAGGTTGCGAATCGCAACAAATACAAGTAGTGCCGCCTTGGCACAAGTCATCCAAAATGCGAGTATCAAGAGAATGGCTCCTATAGCCACAGCGTAAGATAAATCGTGGTCCATTAGAGGTTCCTTTAGTCTCTAGAGCTAGATTCCAAGAGTATAGATCTTGATTTTGATAGCGAATGTAAGTGCTCGTATACAGAGTGAATGAGTCGAGTAGGGGATAAGTACTCGTCCGTTAAGGAACACCAAGTCTCGTGTTATAATAGGAGTACTTGATACTAGAAACGAATGCGAATCACAATAAATGTGTCCGGTAAAACGGTGAGCGAATGTTGGTGAGACTTCGATCAATGGATGAGGACTAGGGGAACGCAACGACAGTGCACAATCGACACTCCTGAACAGTAAGGAGAATCCAATCTACTGTCACGACTTGACCTAAAAGCAGTGCACCCTTGTCTATCCTAGGCAACCTGTTGGAGAGTGACAGCGATCGTGCGATGGAACCTGACCCTCTGAGCCTCTAGAGTAGTGCGACTAGTCGATATACGCCTATATCAGACTGCGATTCGTGCGAATAACGATAGCCACAGATACAAGGAACCAGGAACCTAGTGTTGGCGACTCAGACTACGAGCCTAGAAGCTAGAAGAATGGAACTAGTATGGAAACCAAGGAGAATCGCAAGATAGACAGCCTTCGGAGCTGAGTCGACAACGAGAGTGGTGCGAATAAGCAAGTCGTCGCCTACCAGGAAAGTAGGATCAATAGAACGTTGTGTGTCCTATGACAACTAAGATTGGATTCTAACTAGTACGGATGGTTATACAAGGTATATATACTATAAAGTAAAGGAGTATACTCCTAGCAGCAATAATGCCTCCTCCTCTCCACTACCTACAATGTCTGATCATCCCTATGTCACCCGTTAAAGACCTTCACGAGTCCGGGTCAGGTCAAACCCGTGACCTGTAGACAGGTACCTGTGGTCAAAAAGTGCTGACCCGTGACCTTCTGAAGATCCGTGGGAAACGGGTACCTGACCCATGGGTCAAAAACCCGCGAGTCTTCAGGTACCCATGGTCAAGTTATGCAAAACTTTAAAAAATAATAAACATTACATTGTCCCCATGTATTAAGTACTTGGAAGTAAATATAAGTATACATATAAGTTGAAAGTCATAAAACATTGTAAATGAATACAGGGACTTTGTAAATGATAAAAATTACTACATATAAGCAATCTATAATATTCAATTTGGCTCTGTCTGAATTTTCGGATTTTTTGACCGTGCCATTGATGAGAACGGACAGTCGAAACATTGTGCAGACACTGAAATTTAAAGTCACATGACTTTCTAAGCATTGGCTCACTAATGTTGCGACCACTCATTCTCAACAACAGCTTGGTCAAAAAATCTGAAATTTTGTAGGAAGGTTGATTCACTACTCTAGATTACATAACTATATTAATTCAGCTACATGGTCTATTCAGAAAATAGAAAAACTTTTTTATTTGCTTCTGGCACATATTCTCATCTCCACCTTCAGCCATTGAGCTTGGTGAGAGGGTCTAGAAATGTGATTTGTGCAGATTGTTATCATCTACATAATGTCCCATCCCCCAGATTTTTATGAGCTACTTTTCCCCTATAAACACATGGTGCCACAATTTACAAAAACTCAATTAATTAATCAAGATTGAATTTTTGTCACTACTTCTAGAAATGGAAAATGAGTGGTTTTTCTTCATCTTGAATATGGTGTATTATATGTGGTATCTTTCTCAGAATATGAATTGTTTGGACTGAAATATCAATGTATATTTCCATAAAATTATATTATGAGCTTGTGTATATCTTAAACAAGTGTTAGGATTGCCTGCACATTTAACTCAAATCTATCTGAGACCTGAATTAATTTATTTCAATGGTTATAACTTGATTTAAAGCAAAATAGGTCTGACCTGCGGGTACCCGTCAAAAGTAGAGAGCTTGACCCGTGACCTGTCAATGACCCGTGGGAAACGGGTACCTGACCCACGGATCACTAAACCTGCGGGTTTTCCCATGGATCAAACCCACAGGTACCCGTTGATGACCCTGACTCGTGAAGGTCTTTATCACCCGTCAACCCCTGCGATCCATCAAGTCTCGGTGCCACATAGGAGATCAGCCCCTAACGTGTTGTATGCCGTGTTCGGAAGTGCAATTAGTAATGATCCCGTGTCTAATCGCACTTCGGAATAGGAAATAAGTTGTCCTGGTTAAGCGATGTGGCTTCTGGTATGGTGGCGGGGTGGCGGACCGGCGGTTTCATGACATCACCCTTATCACTTTTTTCAAAAAGATGTCTGAGAACATTTTGCTTATAGCTGGGATGCATGCCTATTTCCTTCAGGAGAGAAGCAACCAGTCCTTCCTGAGTGATCTTTGCTTTTGTACCACCAAGCATGTCAAAATAATGATAGAACACCTCTTGATGCTTCTCCTTCAGAGTTTTGATGATGTTTGTACTGTGGTTTCCAAATTACTGTTCGAAAACTCACCAAAGAAATGTTTTTCCTGATCCAGCTGAAAAACTTTAGTTGGTATAAAATATCACACAAAAAGGATGATGTACCTTTGCCATCTAACCAGAAAAGATTGCCATTATTTTCCCATTGCCTAAATTTGCTATTCTTAACGAGCCATATTCCTGTACCTTCTGTCATTTTGTTGCATGCTGCAACATAGTTTGAGGAAGAATCTGTGGCATTGAGCCATTCTTGGACAATCTTGCTATTGAATTCTATGTGTGAATAACTCAAGTTGAAAACTATTATTTCAAATCTAATTACAGTGCTCTACCCAAAGACAAAAAATTATTCTGATTTCCTTTGACTACATTGATTGCGGATTAATTCATTGAGATATTATGGCTATGATTGAATATTCTTTCGTCACAGTGAATGAGAGATCATGATGTCCCAAAGAAAAATCTCTCACCCAACAGCAGGAGCATTTATATCCCCAACTCCTAGTTCTGGATTGTCATTCATAGTCCAATTTCCAATTTTGAACTGCTTGATCAAAGTGGGTTACGAGTCAATGATAATACGCCATAACAAGAAGCGAAGATAATCCAAATGCATGAGACTATTCTATTTCAGTTGTCAAAAATTAAGGTTTGGGCACGTCAGAATGTTCCTTGTTATTGTTGAAACTTTATTCACTTATAACATCTCTGGCACCAAGATTCAAGAAGTGCAGGATTGCAAAACAGTGATTCTTGAAATCAGGATGATAGTTTAGAGCAACCGTTTTGGGGAATTTGGTCCGAATTTTTATCATACCAAGTAGATACTAGAGACTGAAGATGGTGTATTGGAGAAAGAGGTAGTTTTCAAGACATGAGGTCATGAGATATTACTAGAAGTTGCTATCAGAGCAATCAGAAAAGAACAGAAAATTTAAGGTGTAATTTACTGTAGAATTTCATTCAATTCGCTCAAGGTCCGTTACCGTGACCACTTGAACAAATATAAATTTCACTCATAGGGCATCGTGACATGTGACCAAAAAATTTTCACTTTTTTGCCTACAATTTTCAGACTGGTATAGGACAGTGTAGGCCTTCCGCTTGCCTTCATTGCTTGATTTTAATATCTGTCCCCATGTAAATGATATATTAGATACAAAAAATAATATAAAACTTTGATACTGTGCAAAAGAAAAATTGTGAGTGTGACACACTTGGTAAAGATTTCACTCATGAGGTACCGTTACTGAGAACACCACCCAATATTCGCACATTTTGACAAAGTGCATGATGCGTGACACGCGAATTGAACAAAATTCTACAGTACAATCAGATTAGCAAATGGTTAAGGTTTTTACACTAGTGGTGATTAGCTTCATCAGCAAGTCAGCAAGTGGATGCTTTACAGTGAGTTCATATTCATAACCTTCACCTCAGTATGCATTACAACGTTTTGCAATGATTTCATATTCATAACCTCTGGCACCTTAAGCATTAAAAGCCGCTCCTTGGTCCAGAAGCAGCTTCACAATAGCTTTATATCCAGTTGTAGATGCTGCTTCGAGAGCATTTTGAAAATGACCACCTTGAGCATTCACATCTGCTCCTTGATCCAGAAGAAGCTTCGCAATGCCTTCATTTCCTTTGAAGGATGCTCCTTGGAGAGCATTTCCATAAAGACCACCTTGAGCATTTACATCTGCTCCTTGATCCAGAAGCAGCTTCACAATGCCTTCATTTCCTGCTGCAGAGGCTGCTTGGAGAGGATTTCCATAAAAACCACCTTGAGCATTCACATGTGCTCCTTGAGCCAGAAGCAGCTTCACAATCCCTTCGTTTCCATTTTCAGAGGAGGCTGCTTGAAGAGCATTTCCATAACGACCACCCTGAGCATTCACATCTGGTCCTTGATCCAGAAGCAGCTTCACAATGCCTTCATGTCCATTGAAAAGAGCTGCTTGAAGAGCATTTCCATAATGACCACCTTGAGCATTAACATCTGCTCCTTGTTCCAGAAGCAGCTTCACAATGCCTTCATTTCCACTGAAAGAGGCTGCTTGGAGAGCATTTCCATAATGACCACCTTGAGCATTCACATGTGCTCCTTGATCCAGATGCAGCTTCACAATGTCTTCATTTCCTGTTGCAGAGGCTGCTTGGAGAGCATTTCCATAATAACCACCTTGAGGATTTACATCTGCTCCTTGATCCAGAAGCAGCTTCACAATGTCTTCATTTCCTTTTGCAGAGGCTGCTTGGAGAGCATTTCCATAATGACCACCTTGAGCACTCACATCTGCTCCTTGATCCAGAAGCATTTCCACAATGCCTTCATTTCCTTTTGCAGAGGCTGCCTGGAGAGCATTTCTATAATGACCACCTTGAGCATTAACATCTGCGCCTTGATCCAGAAACAGCTTCACAATGCCTTCATTTTCATTGAAAGAGGCTGCTTGGAGAGCATTTCCATAATGACCACCTTGAGCATTCACAGCTGCTCCGTGATCCAGAAGTAACTTCACAATGCCTTCATGTCCATTGAAAGGAGCTGCTTGAAGAGCATTTCCATAATGACCACCTTGAGCATTCACATCTGCTCCTTGATCCAGAAGCAGTTTCACAATGCCTTCATTTCCTTTTGCAGAGGCTGCTTGGAGAGCATTTCCATAATGAGCACCTTGAACATTCACATCTGCCCCTTGATCTAAAAGTAGCTTCACAATGCCTTCATTTCCATTTGCAGAGGCTGCTTGGAGAGCATTTCCATGATGACGATGTTGAGCATTTACATGTGCTCCTTTCTCCAGAAGCAGCTTCACAATGCCTTCATTTTCTTTGCAAGAGGCTGCTTGGAGAGCATTACCAAAATAACCACCTTGAGCATTCACATCTGCTCCTTGATCCAGAAGCATCTTCACAATGCCTTCATTTCCGTTTGCAGAGGCTGCTTGGAGAGCATTTTTATAACGACCACCTTGAGCATTCACATCTGCTCCTTGATCCAGAAGCAGCTTCACAATGCTTTCATTTCCATTTTCAGAGGCTGATTGGAGAGAATTTTCATAATGACCATCCTGAGCATTCACATGTGCTCCTTGATCCAGAAGCAGCTTTGCAATCCCTTTATTTCCATTTGCAGAGGCTGCGCGGAGAGCATTTCTATGATGACCACCTTGAGCATTCACATGTGCTCCTTGACCCAGAAGCAGTCACAATGTCTTCATTTCCTTTTGCAGAGGCTGCTTGGAGAGCATTTCCATAATAACCACCTTGAGCATTCACATGTGCTCCTTGATCCAGAAGTAGCTTCACAATGTTCTTATTTCCCATGAAAGAGGCTGCTTCGAGAGCATTTTCATAGTGATAACCACCTTGAGCATTCACATGTGCTCCTTGATCCAGAAGCAACTTCACAATGCCTTCATTTCTATTGAAAGTGGCTGCATGGAGAGCATTTCCATGATGACCAGCTTGAGCATTCACATCTGCTCCTTGATCCAGAAGCAGCTTCACAATGCCTTCATTTCCATTGAAAGAGGCTGCTTGGAGAGCATTTCCATAATAACCACCTTGAGCATTTACATGTGCTCCTTGATCCAGAAGCATCTTCACAATGCCCTTTTCTTTTGTAGAGGCTGCTTGGAGAGCATTTCCATAACGACCACCTTGAGCATTCACATGTGCTCCTTGATCCAGAAGCAGCTTCACAATGCCTTCATTTCCATTGAAAGAGGCTGCTTGGAGAGCATTTCCATAAAAACCACCTTGAGCATTCACATGTGCTCCTTGATCCAGAAGCATCTTCACAATGCCTTCATTTCCATTGAAAAAGGCTGCTTGGAGGGCATTTCCATAATGACCACCTTGAGCATTCACATGTGCTCCTTGATCCAGAAGCAACTTCACAATGCTTCCATTTCCTTTTGCAGAGGCTGCTTGGAGAGCATTTCCATGACGACCACCCTGAGCATTCACATGTGCTCCTTTCTCCAGAAGCAGCTTCACAATACCTTCACTTCCATTTGCAGAGGCTCCTTGGAGGGCGTTTCCATGATGACCACCTTGAGCATTCACATATGCTCCTTGATCCAGAAGCAGCTTCACAATACCTTCATTTCCATTGAAAGAGGCTGCTTGGAGAGCATTTCCATAATAGCCACCTTGAGCATTCACATGTGCTCCCTGATCCAGAAGCAGCTTCACAATGCCCTCACTTCCTTGTGCAGAGGCTGCTTGGAGAGTGTTTCCATAATGACCACCTTGAGCATTGACATCTGCTCCTTGATCCAGAAGCAGCTTCACAATGCCTTCATTTCCATTTTCAGAGGCTGCTTGAAGAGCATTTCTATAAAAACCACCTTGAACATTCACATCTACTTTCTGCTTGAGAAGAATATCAATAACTTGTCTCAAACCCAGAAAGCAAGCATAGTAAAGAGTCTCTTGAATCATTTCTGGTTTTAAATACAATCTATCCATATTCATATTATATTCTGGATGATAAATTCGTAACCAGTTGATGTATGGTCCACTCTTACTACTGAACAAGCTCACAACATTGGATATATCATAGTTTTCCCCTCCAGCAAATATATGCTTAAACCAATACATTGCTGTATATCTAGACAACTGATAACTGCATCTGTCCAATACCTTGTCACTATCATTTCCATAGTGAATTATATAGATGAGGCAAGATTGGCCAATGAAGTCATGAGCCAACTGCTCATCCATGTGAAATCCTGACTCATCCCTTGGCAACTGTGTCAAGAATTCCTTCACAGAGGGATGAGCCAACTGTAATTCCTTTGTGGACCCTTCCCATACACTATTGTTCTTGTTGACAACTCTGACCAATGTTGATCCCACCACATTCTCTATTTTATTCTCAAAACCAAATGTAACATCTTCTTCATGAAAGACCTTTTCTGCAACATCAATTGCAAATATCTCCTGTGCCATTTCAATTGTCACTGGCTTGAATGAGAATAAAATCCACTGTAGAATGCATTGGGCTTCATCTTTGTGATATTCAGGAATGGCTTCTAAAGCTCGCTTATATGTGTCTGCTAGATCTTTTGGAAGGTTTTTCAATGCTGCCCTGATTGCTCTTGTCGTACCAATCTTTTTCAAAACTTCAAGCTGACAATCTACCCATCGTATTCTTTATTAAACCTTAGTCAGCTTGCTTCAAGCTATTCAATAAAAACTTACTTACTGGCCATGGGCTCCCTTGATTAATCTGTCCCTTATCTCATTCTCTATTCCTTTAAATGGACCTGAATCCTTACATACAGCCCTATCTATATGTTTCATAATATCTTCCATCCTCTCCTCCTCATCCAATGACAACTTTAAAGTAACTTGTGGCTGTTCCAAACACTTGGGCATGGGATTTCGAGATGAAACCACAACATATACATTTCCAACTCCCAACAATATCTGAATGAATTTAGACACCTGATCTGGTTCCTGGCACTCATCCATTGCATCCAGAATAATGTATGTATATCCTGAGAAATCACTGACCAGGCTCAAAAGCTCTCTTTGCATGACACTAACAGTTATTTTCTTGTTACCCTCTCGACTTTTCTCAAAAAGATCTCTGAGAATACTTTGATTATAGCTGTGATGCATTCCTATCTCTTCCAGGAGGGAAGCAACCAGTCCTTCATGAGTGACCTTTGCTCTACTACTACCAAGTGTGTCAAAATAGTGGTAGAACACTTCTTGATGCTTCTCCTGTAGGGTTCTGATGATGTTTGTGCTGATCCATCCATCAATACATTAGTTTCCATATCACTCTTGGAAAATTCACCAAAGAAATGTTTTTCCTGATCCAGCTGGAGAAATGTTAGTATAAAATATCACACACAAAGGATGATGTACCTTTGCCCTCCAACCAAAAAAGATTGCCATTTTCTTCCCATTGGATGAACCTGGTATCCTCAAGAAGCCATGTTCCTGTGTCTTCTGTCATTTTGTTGCATGCTGCAACATATTTTGAAGAAGAATCTGTAGCATTGAGCCATTCTTGGACATTCTTGCTGTTGAATTCTATGTATGAATGAAGTTATACTACATGTGAGCATAATTGTTTCAAATCTGATCGCAATGCTCTACCTGAGAACAAAAAAGTATTCTGATCTCCTTTGACTATGTTGATGGAGGAATTGTTCATGGAGATGTTGTGGCTATGATTGAATACTCTTTTTTCACGGTGAATGAGTCAGTTACACCAGAACTAATGGTCCAGAAAAGAATGCCTCTCACCCAACAGTGGCAGCACTTCTATCTCCAACTCCCAATTCTGGATTGTTGTTCATAATTCAATTTTCAAGTTTGATCAGATTGAACAAAGTGGGCTACAAGTTGGGGATGATAGACTGTACCAAAAAGCGAAGATAATCCAAATGCATGTGACTATTCTATTTGACTTGTCAAAAATTAAGGTTTGAGCACATCGGAATGAGTTGAAACTTTATTTCAGGTTATATAAATAGTGAATTCCCAGGCTTTAAATCCGTGTCTGGGAAACTCCAGAACCCGATTTGGCTCTGGCCAGAGCCCAATTAGGAAACACGACAAATCATGATTACACTCAGAACCCAATTTGGCTCTGAGGGCATGATATGATAATTTTCGATGACTGTCAGAGCCGTTTTTGGTTCTGACATGTAATTCTGATTATGCAGCACACCTATTTGGGCTCTGGACACATGCCGCGACTGCCGCGGTCAATTCCAAACCTTAAACAGCACAATAGTCCTTTCGCGAATTTTTTTTTTGCTCAATGTCAAGTAATAGAGGTAGACCACCTAGTGTTTTAGATAAACCTGGTTGTGCTGCAGGTGGGCAAGTCAAAATTTGTGTCACAAACCAGCTGGTGCCTCTAAATTCCAGGGAATTCCAACAATTACTATGTACTTGTCACCTATATATTTGGCTATATCTCATGAATGGCTTCATATTTCAGCCTCAAGTAAGTTGTAGAATCAATGTATAGATTATCTCTTACCTTTTGATGCCCAGTTTGAGATGCTCCTGAATGTGCCCCTTCCATAACAGGCAATTTTCAAAAAAATGCGGTTTTTCCCAGTCAACAAATGATTCTTTCAGCAAAATCTCTTAGTGCAATCTAAAAGAGAAGCATTAAAAACAGGGGTAGCAATCTACCCCATGATAATAGCAATCAATTTGAGGGTGATATTTGAGTAGAGAACTTGAAAGTGCCAAAAATGGCATTTCTCTTCAAATATCTCCTGAAAATCGCTAGTTATTGACATGGAGTAAATTGCTATCCTTGTTTTTGATGCATCTCTCTTAGATAGTACTAACAGATTTTGCTGAAAAAAATCATTTGTTCTCTTGGAAAAACCACATTTTTGAAAATTGCAATTATGGAAGGGGCACATTCAGGAGCATCTCAACTTGGGCATCAAAAGGTGAGAGATAATTTGTACATTTATTTTACAACTTATTTGAGGCAGAAGTATGCAGTCATTCATGAGATATGGCCAAAAATACAGGTGACCATTCACTGCCTTTCTCACTCAAAGAAGTGGCATTGACAAAAAGTTTGTTAAGGGTCAAGTGTGTAATATGTCCTGGACAAAATAATAGTAAAAACTGTAGAAACAAAGGATCCCAGAGTGATAGATGTGTATTATTATGACTTACACAGAGCATGATTGTGTATGTACATTAGAAATAGTAAGCTAGTAACTCCAGATGGAAAATTTTCATTTATTCACATTAAGATGTAAGAAAGAATATGGAATTGAAGTACTAAAGATTATGAAACAGCATCAAAAAAAATTGTCTATGTCTATAATTGCCAGTGAACTCTCATCATAGTATACAATGTGGTATGACAATTAACCACTTCACTACGAAGTCATTGGCAAAGTTGATCATTTGATGATCAAGACTCCCAGGGTTAATTTTTGAAAACCCCAGAATTTCCCAGACATGGATTCAGAGCCAATTTCCACTGAACATAGCTTATTGACGATTTATTGTTGCTGCCAAATGAATATGGGCTAAGTGGGGATTGCGGGCTGGCCGCAGTCAGTCGAAGGTTGCACAAAAAATTTGTCCAAAATAGGCTTTGAGGTGTAAGAATTCTCTTGGCCTACTGCCCCGGAAGCACTTTTTTGAGGATGTTTATCCTTCAAATCAGCAACAAAATAATTTATCTGGCACAGATCTTGTAATCTATAGTTTACCTCTTCAAACTCCATATTCCAGCTTGAGCCCAGATGTTGTGTTAATGCTCGAAAATCAGTCAACCCTAGGTCAAAGTACCACAGGAGTTTAGGTTAAACATAACTGACAATTCCTACACCATACAGTCTGGGTTGTTGTTGCTCTATGCATACTTAAATAGACTTACCAAGAGATGACAATAGCTACATTTTTTGCCAGTACAATGCAAGTAGGTAGCTGCTATAAACTCCGCTAAATCGAGATTTCAATAATTATTTTCAAGTTGGTCATCGCCTGCCAGACCAACTCTTCAACTGAGAAGGTATTTTAAGGAGGTGAAACAGATACTGAGGCAAACCCGGAAGTGAAAAATGACCCAGAAGCAAAAAATGCAATATTCCCAGGGCCCATGCAAAAGTCTGGCAATACAGTGTGGACACATATGTAGTATAGATCCTAAACATAAAAATTTGGACATCTGCAACCATCAATATATCCAGGAATTAATGGCTTTTACTGTTTCTACACCAAAAATGGCACAAAATTGCACCATGGACACATTCTTAATAGCATGGATTTTCCCCTTGCTATTCTTGTGCACATGGGGGTTCTCATTGTCTCTGAACTTGAAAATGCCCATGAACAAACACCAAAATGCACAGGTGGCTGAGAAAAGCATTTTTCGGGTTTCTTGCTCTTTTTTGACTGAAAACATATATACGGAGATACAAGCGCAAATGTTAACCAAGATGCATAAAACTTTTCTTTAAATAGAAGATCTGATTCTGAAAAAAAAAGATTAAAAAAAGATTTGTGTAAAAATGTTACAATTTGAGCCGGCAAATCGAAAATTTTTTGAAAATTTTGGCTTTGAATATATTCAAGATATAGGCAAGCCTTTTCTCCCCTCGTTGAATCAGTACCTACCTCAAGCAGTCAAATGGATCAGAGAGTTTATTTGATTTGAACTAGTGCTTTATTTCATTTTCTATTGAACCTCACATCAGTTGTTTCACTCAGGACACTGGATATGATATGGTGAGATACTGTTACGAGTTGTAATTCTCGTCAACCTGTCAGCCCTTGCTATTTGTAACCACTCGGCAATCTTACTTTAATTCCTTGACACTTGGAAGTGTCACCTTGACTCCGACAACACCACCTGATTCCCTATTTAGATAAATGCCATTTAATTACTACCGACTCCTACTGACTCGATACTTTTACTGATTCCTAGTGACTCCTTACTTACTGTGGATGACTCGGAGTATAGCCTTCTTAGCATAGTATAAAAGGACTCTCGAAAAACTTCAGTAGAACAGCGTCAATACTGTAGTATTTCGACCAAGTGTTCACACCCCATGGAGCCCCCATATATATATACCAGGGAGGAAGCCCAGCACCCGGAATAGCAATATCCCAGGTGCTTCATCCCAGTGGGGTTTTATATTGAGTATTGATATACCAGCTGGGGCTCTATCTGGCCTATTGATACAGCGGATTTTTTGAATATTTCTAGCTTATATAATGCATTATTTATTAAAAATGTATCGGCCCATGTCACATCGTATAAGAGAAATCATTTTTTGGTTCAAATCCCAGATATTAGTAATGTGATCCTGTATATATATACCGGTCTACCTCCCCCATTCTGGTTATAATATCATATTCAGATAGAAAATTCTCACGCCCCCAAATAGTGTTGCAACGGCTCGGCTCGAGCCGGCTAAAAATTTGGCTCGAGCCGAGCTGTCGAGAGCCGAGCCATGTGACTGGCTCCTCAGCTACAATAAAACCCAACAGCTCGGCTCCGGCTTGGAGCCAGCGCTGAGCGGCTCGAGCCAATTTGAATGTGTATAACTTAATATAGTATAAGCTGTGACACTTTCAGTCACATGTGCTGTAGATTGTCACATAAGTCACACTCTGTCACCCTGGTGTGATTTGTGTCACACCTTCCCTGAGCCCAAAAACATCTGTCTTGCAACAGTTGAACTTTTTTTGGGTGCTTCCCTGGTATCTAAAACTGAGCAGATGTGACCGGAAGCAAAATCTGAGGTCAGTAATCCCTTCCTTTCTATCGTGGCACTCAGAGTTATTCAGCATTCCCATTTGGGAAAATAAATGGCTCAAGCTTTGGCTAAGCTGGAGCTAGCCGAGCCAAGCCGGAGCTGGACACTTATTTGGCTCGAGTAGAGCCAAAACATGTCTAGCCGAGCCGAGCTGAGCGGAGCCAAGCGGAGCGGAGCCGTTGCAACACTACCCCCAAACTTGATACATCAATGCCCACGTTGCAATGGATGCTGGACATGCTTTCCAAATATGGTTAGATAAAGTGGCTGAAGAGAAAAACACAAAATAAATTCCCAGAGCCGGCGATGAAAAATATATTGAGGGTCCATATGGGTTATCTTGGGTTGGAGAATTCAGATTTTGACCCAGAATGTTCCTCTCTCTTATGTGGAAAGAGATATTCAAGATTTACGTGTGACCAAAGTGTCAAAGCAGGGTTTACAAATCAAAACCCTATATCTTGATTTTGGTGGTCCCATATATATATACCGGTGAGGAACAGTGGCAGCATGCCGAAAAGTAATACTAGTGGGCCTAGATGGGTGTATATGTCACGAACCATATCAATCCTTTTTCCTCCACCGAGACCCCAGACACAGTATTACTTCACCATCGAACCATCATCACAGAAGCCTGGAGTCAAGGCTGTTCAGATCAGAAGATAGAAGCAGAAGTCACCTCGGTTACCACATCTGCTTCTCACATCAGTTACCTTGTTCTTTCCTTTGTTCCCTTCCATCAGACAACTCACAGCCTTCTCCATCAATACTTTGCCTCCGTGATACCTTATCTTCCATATCCCTTGTTCTCTACAGTATAAGTACTCACAGACATTGTAGGTAGTTCCCCAGTCCGTTCACTTCGTCTCTACACCGTACGATCACCTACGCTGTATCGAGCCTAGTCAGCTCACTCGTCTACTTTCCTCTATACTTCTATCTATCTTTTCTCTTTCTCTTGTCTTGTCTTGTGTGACTTGAGTGGTGTCGTCATTGAGAGTGATTGTTCCCGACACTTGAACGGACTCTTCTTACACTCACCTCACACCCAACCTGGCTAAACTTCGCTTCGAGCCTGCTCCTAACGCACGCTACATATCAGGACAACCTCCATACCCTCTACCAAGCTCGGAAACCACCTCTGTTCAGCATATAAATCACTCCTCAAACATCCGGACTAATCCCTTGTCCTTTGACAACGTTTGGATCTGTACCGATCGCTGGACTTGGCTCACAGGTGAAGTAACCTTGTCTGAATACTCCCTGATTCGAGTAGTCTTTGACACCGTCACCGAGGAATTTGTTGTCCAAGCTTCGAGACCTATCTACCTCACTGGTTATCACACACCCTTGCCCCCACCAATTATCCCTCGCTCCCACCTCCGTCTGCTCCACAATCGTAGCGGAAACATCGTTGCACGAGTATCACTTGTGAACCCGGAAAACCCAGTGGATGTCCCGCAAAGGCTCTAGATCTAGGCCGGCATCAAAACTTCCATCTCGCACGAACTCCCCTGCTCCTGCCCTTGCATCCTCCTCAGCTCAACAATCGACTCCACCACCGTCTAACGTAGGACCCAAACGCCCTGACCTTGTCTGCGCCCACTGCGCGCACATCTTTGACTCCGCTGACCTAAGGGACAGGTACTTCCCTAAAGACCCCAAAGCCTGCAAAGAGTGGACACCGTGCCCACAACAACCGTGCCCAAACAGGTACGGCCAACTAAACCGCTCAGTGAACGCCAAGTGGGCAGCACTTCCTGCCCTACCCCAAGAAACCTTTATCCGTGAACGCGCGAACACACCACCACCTCGAGACCCTTCCTCTTCTCCTCGCCGCGGACGATCGACCACTCCCTCTCCCTTATCTGATCATCCTCCCCCGGATCCCGAAACATCCATTGTTGAACCACCGCCGCCGCCACCTCCACCCCCGACAACCCCACCAGCCACCATGTCCACCCCTGCTAACTCTACCCCGACGAATGGCGAAAGGGGTCAGAAACCCGAAGACTTCATGGGCAAACGTGCCAAGTCTCGACATTGGCTCGCGTTGTTTCGTAATTATCTCCACCTAAACAAAGCCCGTTACCCTTCAGAGGAAGACAGGGTCTCTCTCTTCCTCTCATTCTTCAAAGGAGACGTTGGAGGACAATGGGCTGAAGCCCGGTTGATGGAGTACGATGACGATCAGGACGACAAAGATATCGAAGCCGCAGACAAACGATGGACCACGTTGAGTAGTATCATCGAGAGGTTCAGGACTGACTTCAAACCCACTGCCCATGACGTCGCCGCCCGTACGGCCATCGAGACCATTAGACAGGAAGGGAAACTCATGGACTTAGATGAGTATAATACCTTCTTCAAGACATACGCTAATGACTCAGGCTTTGATGAGACGGCACTCCTGTACTTCTACAAAAAGGGGCTTCACCCCAAGTTAGTCGACCGAGTCTTGAACGCCTACCCTCTCCCTGAAGGCCTTGCGGCATACAAGACTAGAGCTATGGAGCTCCAGCAGGAGTACCTTGCCCGTCGTGCTGAAAAGGCTCGCTGGAACCCACCTCGCACTGCCAGACCTTCGGGCAATGCTCCACCGACTGGACGAGCAGCCGCTGCCTCCATTAACGCTCTTGTGAGCACTGAACCAGGTGCTCGCCCCTTCTCTGCCCCACTTTCCAAACTGACACCAGATGAACGACAACAGCTGATCAAGGATAAGGCCTGCTTCAGGTGTAGGCAACCGGGACACATCTCCAACCAGTGTCCGCTGTTCAACAGAGGAGCTCCGAGATCCTCCCCTAGTTCCTCTGGTGCACCAGGACGTGCAATCCGAGCCGTCGACACCCCAAACTCTAGCAATGAAACGGCACCGGCGGCAGACCCTCGTGACACGATAAAGGACATTTCAGACTTGGTAGCCAGGGTGCGAAGTTTGCAAGGAGAAGAGAAGGAACAGGCAGCTGCGTATCTCAAGGACATTACTTCTTCATTGGATTTTTGAAACCCTCCCCTGCCACGTTGTCAGGAGGAGTTGTATGTTTTACCGGACAATTTGTTAATCGATATACTGCATTGAGGACCCTTTGTGAGCGTACATTCCCTTCTGAGATAAGAATGTCGAGAATCACCCGGAGCAAACAGATACCCTTGATCACCCTTCAATGCCAATTCATTGGCAAATTAACTGGTAGAAAAATCGACGTAGAAGCCTTGATTGATAGCGGTGCGGAAGGAATTATTATGAACCGCCACTTTGCCCAGAAAAACAACTTTACCCTACTCCCCTTGCCAAAACCTTTTCCGGTCCGAAACGTAGATGGATCTGAAAATGTCATGGGCTGGATCTGTCACTACACCGTCCAGAAACTTCGAATCTATTTGCAGGATCAGAAATCTTACCACGATGAAGATGCGGAGTTTTACATAACTGATATTGGTGACAACGACATCATCCTCGAGAGTGATTGGTTGCACGAACATAACCCAGAAATCGATTGGACAAACTCCGAGGTTGCCCTGACACGATGCCCAGATCCCTGCATGACCAAGAAACCAGTAGTATCAAAACCACAGCGCAGAAACGACTCCAACGCCACAGTTAAAACAACCCGAACCCAAGATGATCATCGGGAGTATCATGTCACCTGGAAGAAGCCCGAGGGACGTTCAAAGCCAATACCCCAGCCCAAAGTCGCAGGAAGGAGACGACCCAATGCCATTCGACCAGCTCGTCAAAAAACTGTAGACACCCCGATGTTCAGCGAAGAGGGAGAAGAAGAGGTGGAGATCCCAGAGCAATGGACTCGGCAGATCATGAGAATGCTCTTTGGTAATGAAGTAGAGAACCCGGTGCGAGAATCATTTGAATCAGACAGTCCCGACGTTCATGTCCATGCCATCTTCACTAAAGCACAGGAACTTGCCGAAGAAGCACACAAGAAAGATGCCGAAATACCCGTAACAGAGAAGATACTGCCTCAGTATCATGAGTTCTTGTCTGTGTTCGACAAACAAACCTCGGAACGTTTACCCGTTCGAGGAGAGTGGGATCATGCTATCGACTTGAAGCAGGACTTTAAACCAAAGCCTTGCAAGACATACCCACTCTCCCCAATGGAGCAGAGAGAACTTGACACTTTCCTAGACGAGAATTTAGCGAAAGGCTACATCCGACCATCGAAATCCTCCATGGCGAGTCCCTTCTTCTTCGTGAAAAAGAAGGACGGGAAGTTACGCCCTGTACAAGATTACCGAGTACTGAACAGTGGGACAATCAAAAACGAATACCCCTTGCTGCTTATACCGGAACTGGTAGATAAGCTTAAGGGCGCACGAGTTTTCTCAAAGGTAGATCTTCGATGGGGTTATAATAATGTTAGGATCAAGGAGGGTGACGAATGGAAGGCCGCCTTTAAGACGAACAGGGGACTGTTTGAACCCACGGTGATGTTTTTTGGTCTTATGAACTCCCCAGCGACGTTTCAGGCAATGATGAACACCCTTTTTAAGGATCTTATCGACTCAGGGAAGGTGGTCATTTACATGGACGATATCCTCATATTCACGGAGACCCTGGAGGAGCATCGGTGTATTGTCAAACAAGTGTTGGAACGTCTGAGCGAACACGACCTTTATGCAAAGCCGGAGAAATGCACGTTTGAAGCTGAGTCAGTCGAGTTCTTGGGCTTGATCATTTCACACAACACCCTAGCTATGGACCCAGTTAAGGTGTCCGGAGTCACCAGCTGGCCAACTCCGCGTTCTGTGAAGGAAATTCAAGGCTTTCTTGGATTTGGGAACTTCTACCGCCGGTTCATAAAGGATTTCTCGAAAGTTGCCCGCCCCCTGTTCAACTTGACCAGAAAGGAGTCAAAGGACCAGATTTGGGATTGGAATGACGAGGCCCAAAATGCCTTCGTGGCACTCAAAGATGCGTTCACATCCTCCCCTGTGTTACTGATGCCTGACCACACTAAGCCATACCGTGTTGAAGTGGATGCCTCAGATTACGCCACTGGTGGAATTTTATCGCAGCAAGGACCAGACGACAAATGGCACCCAGTCGCATTTCTGTCAAAAGCTCTCTCAGAAACGGAACGAAACTATGATATTCACGACAAGGAGCTGTTGGCCATTATACGTGCATTGGAAGCTTGGAGACATTATCTTGAAGGAGCTGCCCATCAAGTTGAGATCTTGACAGACCACAAGAACCTCGAGTATTTCACCAAATCCCAGAAGCTGAGTAGACGACAAGCCCGAATGGCGCTCTTCCTCACTCGCTTTGACTTCACATTGACCCACAAACCAGGAAGTCTCAATCATAGTGATCCCTTGTCCAGGAGACCTGACCATAAAGAGGGGGTGGAAATGGACAACAACGATCGAGTGCTGCATCAGGAAAAGGTCCTATAGGCCAGGGACCATCAAAAGATATACCTGGGCCTGCCATGGCACCTTTATGGAGCCATGGCTCTGAAGGGCTGCCATGGCACACTCTCCTTGGGACCAAAAATCCCTGGCTCTCTTTGATAATCTTCTGGTAGCCTTAGTTCCTTTAATTATGCCTTTTGGTTAAATAAATTAAGCCTGTGGTGATTAAAAGAAGACCTAACACTCTCCTAGGATAGTCTTTATACCCATCAAGGTTGAGAAAAACTGCCTGGGGCAGTCCTAGGGCAGTCCTGGGGCAGTCGTGGGACAGTCGTGGGACAGTCCTAGGGCAGTCCTGGGGCAGTCCTGGGACAGTCCTGGGGCAGTCGTGGGACAGTCCTAGGGCAGTCC
The DNA here is from genome assembly GCA_004369135.1 of Dendrothele bispora CBS 962.96. NCBI lineage: Eukaryota > Fungi > Basidiomycota > Agaricomycetes > Agaricales > Dendrothele > Dendrothele bispora. Next base: position 121,267 of record ML179177.1, on the reverse strand, counting down.
TAGGGCAGTCGTGGGACAGTCCTGGGACAGTCCTAGGGCAGTCCTGGGACAGTCCTAGGGCAGTCCTGGGCAGTCCTGGGACAGTCCTAGGGCAGTCCTGGGACAGTCCTAGGGCAGTCCTGGGACAGTCCTAGGGCAGTCCTGGGACAGTCCTAGGGCAGTCCTGGGTGGGCAGTCAGTCCTAGGGCAGTCCTGGGGACAGTCCTAGGGCAGTCCTGGGACAGTCCTAGGGCAGTCCCTGGGACAGTCCTGGGCAGTCCAGTCCTGGGGCAGTCCTGGGGCAGTACAGAGAGTACCTGAGGGGGGTATCAGGATTGACTATTTATCCCTCATTTTTTACCAAATTCAAATACAGAAATGGATACGACACTGATGCTTTATTTACAACCTCTGATTAATACAACTGTAAAGCGTAGCATAAACTCGAGTAACTTGGTTTCTTCCCTTTAAGCACCCTCCCCTGTGATCTTGCATTCACATTGTTTTACTTTCCCTTACCTCCTTTACCCCCTCTAGGTTTTTTAGCACCGTTTCTGGTTGTACGTTGTTTAGTTGTCTCCTCTTCCTCCCCTGTCCCTTCCTCTTCCTCTTCCTCTTCCGATTCTTGCTCGCTTTCCTGTTTACCTCTACCTCCTCTACCCCCTCCTAGGTTTTCTGACTATACGTTTAGCCGTCTCCTCTTTCTCCTCCCCTGTCCCTTCCTCTTCCTCTTCCTGATCGCTTTCCTGATCGCTTTCCTGTTTTCGCTCTTGTGGTCGTGGTCGCGGTCGTGGTCGTGGTCGAGGCCGAGGCCGTTCCTGTTCCTGTTCCTGTTCCTGTTCCTGTTCTCTTTTGCGTTCGTCGAGCTTGTTTTCGTTGAGCTTGTTTTCGTTTTTCTGTTCCTGTTCCGGTTTCTTGTTCCGGTTCTTGTTCCAGTTTCCGTTCTCCTCTTTCGTGTTCGTGTTCGTGTTCGTGTTCGTGTTCTGGTTCTGGTGCCCTTTCTCTTTCTCCTCTTTCCTGTTCCCTTTCCCTTTCTTTTTCCCTTTCCCTTTCCCTTTCCCTCTCCCTTTCCCTTTCTCTCTCCCTTTCCCTCCTTTCCCTCTCCTTCTCCTCTCCCCTCTCCCCTCCCTCTCCCTCTCCCTCTCCCTCTCCCTCTCCTCTCCTCTCCTCTCCCTCTCCCTCTCCTTCTCCCTCTCCCTTTCCCTCTCCCTTTCAGTCTCCTTTTCCCTTTCAGTCTTCTTTTCCCTCTCAGTCTTCTTTTCCCTTTCCGTCTCTGTTTCCTTTTCCCTTTCTGGTTCACTTTCCCTTTTCCGTTTCCGTTCCCTTTGCTCGTGCTCGTGTTCTTGCTCGTGTTTGCGTTTTCGTTCGCTTTCATGCTTCCGTTTTTGTTCGGTTTCTCTGTCCACTTCATCCTCCTCCTCCTCCTCCTCTATAAGCTCATACTCAACCATCTTTTTCGCTATAACCTCAAGGCGTTTATAATCATGGACTTGTTTTTGTATAGGACGACTGTTTTTTCTAGAAAGTAATAACTTGAAAATGCATTTCCTTTTTGAAACAAAAAAACAAAACTTACTGCACATGATACCAAATGTTCTTGGTGACGATACGTGTATACTCCGGAGAGTTTGTCTTGAGATCTTGAAGACTGGTCCAAATAGAAAGATATCTAGAAGGTATAAGAAGACGAAAATGATTATATGATTAAAATTTACTCGTCTCCAGAGTTGTCACTTGAGTAAGCTAGTTTTGAGCCTTTGATTGTACCGTTCGTAGCACTGGCGTGCTCTCTCAAGATGTTGGATATCTATAGGAACTGAGAGTGAGCAAGATGGAGAAGAAGCAAAAAGAGTACTAATCGAACGGAAAGTGTAAAGAGATAAGGAGACAGACCGTTGTTACGACCACAGCCAAGAGATGTATAGGAACATGATTAATTTGTTTCAGATAAGCAAGTAGAGGTTCATCTCCTTTGCAAAGAGAAGAGTAGAAAAATGCACGTAGCATCTGGGGTATGATGGGACATTGGTAAGGGGCGTCCATATCACAGGTTTGTTTCTAGGAATGGCTAAGTAAGCAAGGAATCATAACTCTAGATCAAGTCCAATTACCTCGACGTCCAGATCCCCAAAGTGGTAATGTCTCTCATCTTGAAGCCATCCCACCGATTCAAGCTACAAATGTAGTACGTCAGAAAAATTCCCTCAAAGTAGTCAAGATTATACCGATTTCTTTTGTTGAGTATGTCCGTTGAGGCCAAAAAAGGTAAGAACCATCTCTCGACTAATCTTTTTTAGGTGGTAACGGACAGCAACCACAGCATAGCCCACCTGAAAAACAAGAGTTATTTATGTTCTACAAGTAAATATGTCATAAAAAGGTTACTCACATATTTAATCATCTTTTTCCTTGTATATTCATCTCGTTCTCCAGTCTTTAAGGCAGACAACAGCCTATCGTCACCACTTTGCTTGACCGCTTTCCTGACATGATCCCAGCTTTCTTCCCCATTTTCAGGAAACAATCCCTCGAGAAACGTCCCCATTCGCACCGCTTTTTTACCAAAAGCAGCTAATCTTCTGTGGGCAGTAGAGAAGTCTCCTAATCTCACCTTTTGCGAAGTGTCTTGTTTCTTCGTCTTGGTCTTTGCCTTTTTGACAGATCGCAGAGGGGTAATATCGTCCACTACCATCTAGTATAAAGTAAATATCTGCAAAGAAAAAACACATAAAAGACACTTACACGTTCACCCTCCTCTTCCTCCTCCTCTCCTCCTCCTCCTCTTCCTCCTCTTCCGACTCCTCCTCTCTCCTCCTCCTCCTCCTCCTCCTCCTCCTCCTCCTCCTCTTCTGATTCACTAGCCATTTTGACCACATGGTCTACAGTTAATAGGTGAGATTGAGACAAAGACAGAGCACAAGAGACGATACTTACCCTTCTCCTCATCATCAAAATCGCTTGAGCTCATACTCCTCCTACGGTGGCCAGAGGACTTATGTGAAGGCTTCATTGCTGTATTAGTTGAGCTCTTGAAAGCGTTAATCATATTCTCCTCATCCTCATCTAAATTCATTGTTCGTTTTCTTTCTGTAGCTGGGTTAGCTTAGGATGTTCGAAAGGGAAAAACTTACGTTTGGATGAGGACGGTGATGATGAGGAGGAGGAGGAGAACTTGTCTAATAAAGGCCTGTTAATAAAGCAGACATCTTGAAAGAGAGGCATACCTTTTGTTGACGTCCCCTTCTTGGCACCGAGTTCCAGGGTCGCAACATAGTCGTTCGGCGTCAGATGCACTTGATTCGATGATCGCTTCGAAGCTTGTTTAGTTGCTTGTTTCGACTTCGACACTTCCTTCGACACTTCCTTCGACGTTCGTTTCGATGCCGCCTTCGTAGTGGAGGATGCTTCTTTCGGCTTCGGCAGTTCTTGTTTCGAAGCTTCTTTTGACCTTTTCATTTCCATTTCCATTTTCGTCAGTGTGAAGAAGCTTTTTTCACTCTTTGTGAAAGAGAAACTAAGACTTACCGTTTCGTAGACTTAGACTTATTACCGCCCTTGGTTAAGAAAGCAAAAGCATCGCCCAGAACAGATGCTTTGGAGGAAGAAGTTTTTGTTTTTGTTTTTTTATCTGAAGACGCAGGCTCTTTTCCAGTTATCCTAGAGGTGGTGGAAGTCTTATGAGTTTGAGCTTTCGCCATGGAGGTTAAGAGAATGGAGGAGGGCGTGTGAATCTTGGTTGAAGTTTTCGGTTAAGTACACAAACAGTACGAAAACAAACACCATCGAAAATTGAAACAAGTAATATCTTATACAGGTTGAGTTAGACATGTAGGGGTTAATCAAACTCCTACCCAAAGCATACAGATCCAAAAATTAAAAGCTGAAGCTGGTCTCGTCCATTATTTCCTGAGCTAATCTCAAGCGTTTTCCCACCATGTTATCTGTGAATCTATAGCATGTCGAAAGCCCTTTCTTTCCCTTAATACTGCCAAAATGAACAATGTGGTATAGGTGCCACAACATATGAATACCACAATCATAGCTGTTGGGCTGCAAAGGAACCTGGGAAAGATTAGGATTGTCCTTATACGTAGCATTGTTGACTCACCTCAACGTGTGGGTTACAGGACCAATTTGTATTAGGGTTACGAGCGAGAACAACTGTTTCACCTCTGTACTCTGTGATACGCTCGGTGATCCACATCAGGACCTATATAAAGCAATTAGAAGAGTAGCTTTATGCGTAGGAACTGACCGCTAGGCTGACCGCCAGAAGAGCAGTATGCTTCTTTTGCCTCACAGGTCTGTTCAGGTTTGAACGAAACGTCGGACCCCAGCTATCCAGTATCCCTATAGTATGTTGCTCAAAATCGATACTAGCACAATACCAGTGTGCTTCATCAGAATTGTTAATGGGTATGTATATCTTGGACCATCTGGGGTTGTTGAGGTTACGCTAAGTTTTTCTTAAGCTATGACAAGTGTGATATTGGAAAACAATAACTTACCTCCCTTCTTCTTATTGATCTCTTGAGATCATCTACTATTTTTCCATCGTTATCAAACTTGTCCAACGGTCTGGTACAAGCTTTATCCATGAACAGGAACGTATTAGCCCAGTAGGTGCCCAGACCCAATGTATCAGAATCTTTGCACCATTTATCGATAAAGTAGTTGATAGTTTCCCCATTAAGCCAACTTGTAGGAGACAGTGTCTGCAAATCCGTTATCCTTAAGAATTCGAAGTGTTTTTTGAAGTTTAAATTCTGAGTAACGGCCTGAATATTATAAGCGAATGAGCGAACTAGATTTCTAACCACTCACCTCAGCGATCAAGTGGTGAAGTATAGAAGCTGCCCTGTCAGGAGAACGCTCCTGAAGCTCCCAAGTTAACTCTTTGATCCTGTCTCCTTCGGTTCTTAAAAGTTGTTGGATTCCGGACAGATTACGTAGAGCTCGGTGCAAGCTAGTATAGCCTAGGCAATGACTCCCAGATAAGTCTTTAAGGGAGGATAATAGGATGGGGAGCTGAGTGAGCCGGTCCAACACCTGAAGAATAGATCTATGCAGGAGTACTAGCTTCTTGTAGGTTTTCAGATTTAAGGATAGTCCAGGGGCATAAGAAGAAAGGTTGTCGACAAAAAAATTGCGTGTTTCCTTTAGGGACATTTTCTGGGCATCGCTCAACGAGTAACTGGGAACAACCTGGGCCAAGGAAGATACTATTTCACAAACGGAAGCTACTATTTTGTTTGCGCAAACTGGTAGTTCCTCCGTAAAATCTTTTATGTTTTCGATGTCGCAGCCTATATGTAAATCCTGGGTTACGCTAAGATCGTTGGAAATGGAAAAGTTGTTGGCTTTCAAGGGTTTCCAGGTTGTCAGAAAGAGGGTAAGCTCACGGAAACAATAGGGCCTGCATGAGTGAAGAGCGAAGAGCGGAGAGGAGAGGGAAGAAGTAGAAGAGAAGAGTTGCTTATTAAGTAATATTGGGGTCAGGCAAATAGCCGTGGAAAACCGTAACGCTACTTTGGTACTACTTTGGTACTACTCAGGTACTACTCTGGTACTACTTGAGCATTACTTTATCCTATTGATGCCCATACCCTTCCCTTAGGTTCAAAACATAATGATCATGTAGCACAGCACTGGACCAAAAATACAAAGTCTTCTCGAGCCGGAGAAAGGGAGATCCACCTCTACGTGAGAAATCAAACACTCTACCCTGCAGCCCACGTCAGTCAGACAGCTCCTCACCCAACACGCACAGAAAGGGGCATGAAGCAATCGTTTCGATAGCACGGCCTAGAATGTCCAACGACAGGACATTTGTCGGAAAGGTGCTTAACGTCAGAAGACCGGAAAAGAAAACGGAAAGGCATCATATCAGTCCGGGTCTCTAGATTAAAAAGACAAAAGGACTCACGTCCCATTCCTCAGAAGTATATCACTCTGCGAAACCTGCAAAAACACCAACAGAATCTGTATAATCATCATCTTCATCTTCATCTCCTTCGTCGCCTTACCGGGATTCTTTGAAATCGATCCGGTTCAGAGACGGTACAGCTTGTTTGACTTTAAGACCTCGACATGGGTGTGGTAGGTTAGACCGATGAAATAGGAAGCTTCGATACGAGATTTAAGATTTAGAAGGGTGCTTTTTGGAGGTGAAGCCTACATGAACATGAGTTTAGGAATTGGACAACAACAAGGAGCAGGTGATATCTCACCAGACGATTAGAAAGAAGGAGAACAGCGTTGGTCATTCCTCTTGTTCTTTTCAGGGATTTAGATGTAGACATTGTTACTACGTAGGATCGTACCCCAAGTCTCCCTTCCTCAAAGAGATGTACCCAGAGCAAGTTGAGTGAGGATATCCGAGTTGGAGTTAGGTCCAGAATTTCGAATACACAGTGGGAGAGGAGGAGAGGTTTTTCCGGAACCGTAGGCAACCGAACAGATAGGTTGCTTGGATTGAATTGGAGAGTGAGAAGGAGAATAAGAAGGGATTTGGGAATGGGCAGGCGAACGAGAAAGGGAATAGTTTTGACTGGGAGAGAGCATATGCATCTGGAGAGGAGGTACGCGTGCACGAGATTGTCGTGTTCTTCTTTTTTTGCTAGACGTCCTATCATGATCCGTGTCCGTAGGCGTATCCATATCCATAGTTCTTTCTCCTATTCACTCCATTACGACAATACCTCTCATCCAAAAACCGGTTCACCTCTCAACTAAACAGCCGTCCTTCTCCGTCTGTATCTAGACTTCCTCCATCCTCATCACTGTCAGTAAAAGAACCACAATCCGTATATGCGCGGCCCCTTCTAGGCCCTCACAGTCGAATCGTCGATCGCTCCAAACACATCATACTTGTTCCTAGAAACAAGTTTGATCTCTCCCTTGAAGCCTCTCCACCAAGGATGCATCGGTGCGACCTCCTCGTCATTCATCAATCGCCGGATATTCGCAACGATATCGATAGGGTTATAGCAAGGAATGTTGGTACTCCAACCTGTTCCGATACCTTCTGCCCCATTGACGAGGACCATAGGTAAGACGGGCATATACCATTCGGGTTTGATGACCTTGTTTTCTTCTGTCTGCGAGTTGAGAAGTGCATCGTCGGATGTGACGAAGATTGTTCGAGCGAGAGGTGTAGGCAGAGTGTGGATATACCTAGGCGAAGCATGGTCCTTTCCACCTTGATCACGAGTACCGTACTGACCATTAGGGGAGAGGATATTGATGTTGTTGCTACCGACAGAGTCTTGTGCGAGGTTGACGATGGTTTGCGATAAACTGGCTTCACCGTGGTGGTAAGCTGCGTGCTCAGAGACATAACCGACGAGTTGGGCAACCTATACAACACGTTGGGACTCTAAGCTAGTTTCTATTAGGGATCGTCTCACCTTAATTTCCTTCTTGAGTTTACTTTTCTTTGACCAGGCTTCAAACCGTCTGCAACGGAAGGGATAGAACGAACGTTGTCGGCCATAGAGAACAAGATAAGCTCCTTGTTGATGAACTCCGAGTATGGAATCTCTTCCAAACGGTGGTCCAGGTAGGTACCAGGCTAAATCTTTTATGAGTACCCGGAACGGCTTCAACGCTTTCGAACTTCCTACCTTGAACTGGCGGAGCCACTCTTTACGGTCATCCGCTTTCTTTTTGCTGAAAGCAAGATCAATGAGTTCTTTATCGCCTTCTTGGGTGGGAGCAAAAGGTATAAGGTGCTTGGCCATGTTACTGAAGTATTGACGTGCGTCCGCATCGTTACTCGTACCCAAACCCTGTTATAATTCGATAAGACCGAAGTCGATATAAAAGTGCAGGAGAATAAACAGACTTTGAAGTACTTCGCATCCCATCTCGCCGAATCAGGAGTCTCTTCAGCCCATTGCTCGTATTCGGGAATGGTGAAGAAATCCTTCTTCTGCTTGCCTTTGGTGACCTGCAGTCTCATGTTAGCATCATCCTTCGCGGACATTGAGCATTTTACCACGAAGAGGAAAGACACCATAGTCATCACGACCAACGACAGCCAACCCTGCGACTGCAAGGGCCTTGGCGGAGTCTCCTTCAGTGAGAATGAGAGTACAATTCTTTGCGTTCTTGGTTCCAGCGTTCTTGGTTCCAGCGTTCTTGGCATCAGAGAGTTTGGGCAAACCAGTCAATCTGAATGCGAGGCATAAGTAAAGAGATGCGCCAATGCAAAATGAAGTGTACAAACCGACTACGCTTAGTGCCATCTGTCTTCTTGCTTTGTTGGTCGGCTTTGAACTTTGCCCAGTTGAGAACGTTCTCGACCACGGACGATTTAGCAACTGGGAAAGATTGTGAGCATGGGCAAAAAAAAAAAAAAAAGGAACAATAATGCCCACCTTTCTTCAAGAAGTCCTCAGAGAGAACAGGCTTAGTCCCAAATTTCGAAGCTGGTAATGTCAGCGTTTCTTTGGTCTGACTGTCAAACGTGGGGTTCTCAATCAACGAGTTCACAAAAATCCACAAATGATTTTTGATCTGAGGAGCTTTAACGGTAGCGGCCTTGTTTTTCTTGCCAATCGCAGCGATGAGGCCTTTCGCAATTTGGTCTGCAATAAGGTTGACGTGGGTACCTCCTTTGGATGTTGAAATGGAGTTGGCGAACGAGACGTGCATGAACGTGCCCTCTGAAGCAGCGAAACCGAACGATAGTCTGTTTCGGTTGAGCAGCACCCCCATGCTTGACCTTGCCTATCCATCTCCCCCTCTTTCTCTCTTCCCTGCTCTTCCTCCTGATGTCGTCAGGGTGGAAGAGACCTCGTTTGAGAGAGTTTTTCGTCTGTAAAGGTATAGAACACATATTAACATTCACATAAATATGTAAAAAAAAGGAGAACCCCAAGAAAGAAGTTATAAGCAAGAAATAGAGGGAGGGAGAAGAAAAGTAAGAAAAATCAAACACACCTCGAAATCCCTAACCTTCTCCTCCAACTCCACTCCATCCAAATTCAAATTCAAATCCAAATCCAAATCCTCTTCTTCTTCCCCCGCTTTACCTCCATCAGCGTTCGTTCCATCGTTTCGTTCCATCGTTTCGGTGGAGGCAGAGACAGAAGTATTAGAAGACAAAGACCTGTAAGAAACTGTAGCTAGCTCTAGACATTATATCGTAAGATGGAATGAAACCTGAAACCAAAACAAAAGACAATGAATGGACGGATATGTGTTGCGATGCGATGCGTATTTGTGTCCAAGAATATAATAAGTAATGTATCGGATGTGAATAAACAATGTAATGAATCTGAATGATGGATGGATGAGGGGAGCGCCGAGGAGATTGAAAAATGATGATAATGATGATATGACAATGAAGATATGACAATGAAATATGATGAACAACGCAGAAAGAAATAAAAAAAGAAAATGCCAACAAGAATCAAGAAAACGCGGAACAAAGAATCAACAAGAACAAGAGGACGAATGGAGACAGGACGGAGTATGAGACATTAGCATATATCATAATCATATCTTGTTTTGCATCACAGAAGCTGAGAAGAGAGAGAAAAGTACCGAAAGACCCAACTCGACTGAAAGGAAATTACTCGGCCTATTCATCCAAATATCCCCACACTCCCCTTGCTGAGGGTGGTGCTGATAATGATGGTGATAATGACGAGGAGCATGATGAACAGCATGATGATGTAGAACTGAGGGGTGGTGCTCATAGTAACTCTGCACCGGAGTCGTAGTAGTCGAAACTGTGGTCGTCATCGGACTCGGAAGATACGTTCATCGAACCTTGATGATGATGATGATATCCTTCATACGCATGAGATGGCAAAGAAGGTGCACAACTCCCAAGCGAACTCAACGAGACCCCAGGAGGACCTGCGTTTGCGAACGGCGCATTCTGGCGTCACTATATGGTGGTGCTGCTGGGACTCCGGACGTGCGGGAGTCGACACCTGTTGCTGATGGCCAGAGGCCCTACTTCCGTTCGTGACCAGAGCGCTGAGTTGAGCAGGTGTAGGTTGATGAGGCGTATGTAATTGATGCGTCAAATGAACAGGCGTGCGCCATTGAGGTTGAAGCTGAGCATGTTGAGCAGGAGAAGTAGATATATGCGTGGATGTAGGCTGAGACTGAGGCTGTGAGTGATGGTAAGGCTGATGATGAACATAGTGTGCATGAGCATGGGATTGATATCCAGGAGAATCATTGGAGGAAGGAGGGAGAGAGTGTAGAGACGACAAGTACTGTAATAAAAAAAATTTCAGCAAGAAAATCCTATTGGAGTTCTGAAAACAACAACACACCTGAGCCGGACTAGGCACAACAAACCGGATGGAAGCCTTGGTTTCTCTACGACTTCTTCGCTTCGTACTCCTCTTGGTCCCATCTCCGGATCATCCTCATCCTGCTCTCCCTCTTCTTCTTCTTCCTCCTCACCTCCATCATCATCCTCATTCAACTCATCGACCTCCTCTTCCAGCTGTTCTTCCTCCTCTTCCTCTTCCTCCATCTTCTCGTCTCTATCTATACCATGACTCTTCATCGCCGCATATTGCTGCTGCAAATGGAACTCCGCAGCCGTAGGAGGGACAACGGATGTATGCACATCGTTCGGGCTCGTAGACGTAGACGTACTTTGTACATAACCGTTGACGGTACCTGCAGTCCCATAAGCAAACGTCGAGCTAGAACCGAGCGCCGGACCAGCGAGAGGGTAAGTTGGACCACAATGGGGACTATACGAAGGTGTGGAGCCCATGGCGTTTCCGGGTAAACATAGGTTGTCGTTGTTGACGAAACAGTAGAAGTCATAGTAGAAGCCGGAGGAAGGTGGAGGAAGAACGATAGAGGAAGGTACAGTAGACGAAGGAGTCAAAGAGTAAGCGTGACCGTGACTTTGATGAGACTGAGAGTAAGTTGTTGAAAATGTCGTCGAGTGTGCATGGGAATGTACAGGCGCCGCGTATCCAGTAGTGACATTGGATCCGGAGTACGCAGAGTATGAGGGCACTGCTGCGGTATGAGACTCATACGAATACAGGTTGTACTCTCCAGGATGATGGTACCTCTCCGATTCAGCGTCCGATTAGTGGTCTTGTGATTCCATCGTTTCGGTGAGGGCAGAGACAGGAGTATTGGAAGACGAAGACCCGTAGCTAGCTCGAGTGGAGAACAAGCCAAGGTATAGAAATACAAGTCCTTTGGCGCATTCGAGCGCCTCTCAGGGTCCACAGCATATTCAGCAACCAACGTCTCCGGAACCGTAGGCTTCTTGCTCCAAGTCAACGAACTGGAGGACTGCTCGTGATGTATCTGAGCAGAAGATGGCGGAGGAGGTACCGAAACCTGTTGCTGCGACGTCTGCTCCTGCTGTAGCTGTTGTTGTTGTGCAGGCACTCCTCTCTCATCAATCGGATCATGCAGAACATTCCGTGCAGCTGCCAGTTGATGAAGACGACGAAGAGGTGGTGAGTGTACCAGAACCTCTCGAAATTAGCTCTTCTCTTCGACTCCCTAGCGTACCAAACCATCACACCGAGACAGGCTAACATAATCCAACCAGTAACAACAGGACCGGCTTCAACGTAAAGTAGGAAGAAGTTTTTGACCCGTTCGCCGGTGTTGTCCGCAGGGTCGATAGAGAGGTTGATGATGTCGACGATGTGAGCTAGGGTGTGGACTACAGACCATATAAGCATGGACCATCCGGCTGATTGTGGAAAGTGATGTTCTTGTCGAATGGAATGACTGTGCCGACAGGAGAACGACGCATGAGGGAGATAAAGTTACCGCAAACGGGCAGAAGGATGAAAATGACGTTGATGTGACAGAGGAGGGCGGAAGCACGAGCAATCGCTAGACGAAGGAAAAAGATAAGATGAATATGGTCTTTTTTTCTTGTCGCACAGACGGAAGTGTTTACTCACTGAACCCAGCCCAAACATCTTCCTCGAATTGACGAGATTATCCTTGAGATCGTAGTGCAAAAAGCCGAGCACACCGACGAGTATATGCAGAAGGATAAAGATCGCCACCCTCGTTAATCATCCAGACCTTCCATTTTGCGATAGCATTGGGGGCCTTGATGGGCACACTTGTGTTGATCGTTGCTCGTTGCCGTAAGGGTCCTCTGAGGCCCCTGGAGTCTGTGCCTTTCCGTCTTGTTGTGCTGAAGATGCGCACCTGCTCCGTTCACGTTGAGATCAGGTTGCGACCATTTGGGACCGCCGTACTTTGTGTCTATGAAGTCCATTTTGAAAGAGGGAGATGCAACGAGTTACGACCTGCGTTGGAGAATGAAAGAGAAGGGAAAGGAACGGGGGACCCCCTGCTGGTCGAAGGGACGTGGGGGAAAAAGAGAAAGGGTGGTGGTGATAATAATCCAACTTATGTGCGTGAGATGGCACGACTACCAATGAATCGGCCAGCCGGTCCGAGTATTGTGGTGGCTGTGTTGTAGGCTGCCGTAGAGAAAGAATAAGGAGGAGGAATAGTGACTTGAGGATATGGGAGTCTCCTACTTGAGTCTGGAGAAGTTGACCAGGCCTAACTCCTCCTCCCATTACTCCTCCTGAGGAACTACTCAGCATGGAGGTTGGGCGTTTGAGTGAGCAAAGAACGTACCCTTTGTGCGGTTGCGGTTGGTTTATAACCAAAAGACAAACGTCCTTCACCTGGGAATCAAATTCTTCAGCAGACGTATCCTAAGTAGACAGTTCCACTTCGGATCCCAGTCCACAACCGGATCCCAGTCCACAACACGATCCCAATGCGTAAGTGTCGCTCAAACTCTTTACGACAGACAGGTAAAGGGGAGAATAAAGACTTCAGCAGCACAGTGGTTCCTCGCTATATGCAGAAACTCGTTCATTAAACTGGGATGTAAGTCATTCACGCAAACTCACCTGTCTCACCGCTTTTCCTCTATTCGCTACTTCACCAGATTTAGCTAGGTCGAGTACGGTTCCCATTGGGGCCTTTTCAACTGTCGCAGTTGTAATCGTGACACTCTCACAGAGCGCACAGCACATAGGGTCGCAAACAGCATGGATGTATGTTGAGCTAGTAATAGGACAACCACCTGATGGTAACATTATTAGAGATATTACTTTGAAGAACAGAGGAATACGCACCCTGAAAGCGTCTTTCCGAGGTCGCACCAGCCATACGATCTAAATGTATGCGTCAAGAGATTCGGTCAAGCCACGAGCTTCTACTTCGAGCCAGCGGTACTGGTCCACATTCTCGTTCTAACAAGAACTCTAATTCGACTCCGAATACTGTCCGAAAACATTAGACAAACCAGATGTTCAAATCATTAAATTACACACCTGCAGTGGGATCTCCGGTTTGTGGTTATTTCATTCGTTGAAGGAGCCTCAGAAGCTCGGAGACGTAAGATTTCGATAGCTCTGAGAAGATATTCCATTCGGTTCTGGCCGGTCCTTGGACCTATCTTCGTGAAGACAACTTTGGATATAAGCCATTTGCGCAGTATCATGTGAGCGCGCAGACAACTCCGAACACCCAGGGGTAGGATGAGGTACAAAGATTCTGGAGACGGTCCAGCAGCAGCTGAAGTAGCTGAACCTGTTCCTCTCATCATCCGGAAAGCAACAAGATTAAGCACCTTCATCATTCCGAGAGTAGCCGTTGAGTTCGAGAAGGAGACTGGAACGGCAGTGCCTCCGAAGAAGTTGAGATGGACGAAGACGAAGCCAAAGCGGAGATCCCTTCTCCTAAAGGTCCGGTAAAAGCAACCCCATACCCATACCCATTCCTCCAGCTCGAGTTGACGACCCACCGCCTGCAGCTCTTAACCCACTTAACCCACTCGTTCCCTATCAGGATGCTTCATGGGCCTCGAAGGCGATTTCAATAATTAGTTTTCTGTTCCCTCCTTTCTCAACACTCCTTCCGGAACACTTCCTCCCAAAACCTCCTTCACATCAACATAAACAAACTTGATCCCTTCTTTGACACTTTCCGGAACATTCTCTTCTATATCAGCTTTATTCGCTGCAGGTGCAATGATGGTCTTTATCTGTGAGCGATGTGCGGCCAAGATCTTTTCCTTAAGGTCCTGTCGGCTGTCCGACGAGGGATATTTCGCCAGTCATGGCTAGAAATGACGAGTTAACGTTTTTCGATCACGATAATAAAGGAGTGAAGAAAGAGGGAACCAATGCTCACCAATATCCCATGTGAACGTGTATATCTTTACCCTCTAAGAATCCCTCCGTGGGCGATTTGGTTATGCCCAATTCGTTCGTACGCGTGCGCTTTGACATAAGATAAAGATATTTGAGCAGATTCGCGGATGACCTCGCCAAGTTTAACCGGTGAGTGTCAAGGAGCCTTTGCCTGGCATCGACTTCGATAGAGAGTGTGACATCAGTCAACAGTATATCAAAGCGAGAAAGCGAGAAAACAAAAAGATCTACTCACCATAGCTTCAACAGGCATGACAGCCCCACTACCATTACCCAAGTATCCAAGTCCAGTGGAGACGCCTGCAGGAGGCTCTTTGGCGTACATCCTATCCTTTTGGTACACAGGAGGGCCAACGTAATCTTTAGGTGTAATTTTGATATGGGTAGATGAAGGAATGCACATGGGTTTTCCGGTAATAGTCGTGACAGTCTTCTTTTTGGTGGAAGAAGACTCGGAATCCTGGACCGAAAAGGGACTTGAAGAAGAAGTAGTGGAAGAGGTGACGGTGGAGGGATCACTGGATCCAGGTGTAGTGGAGTCATGTTCGATTCTCGTGGCAGCATTCTTTTTGTCCTTCTTAGGCTCGTCGGGCTCAGGGAAGACTTCCTCTCCAAGGTCCTAAACGATTTTAAGAGCCGCTTTACGGTAAATCTGGCACAATTGTCGACAATGCTGGACTCTCAGCGTCATAAGGAGGAAAAGAGGACAAAAACACCCACTTTGTCAATACTCTTGTTCAGATTCCGGACTCCACTCTCCCTGCAGTAATATTTGATCAAGATGTCGATAGCCTCATTAGTTAACACAACGTCAGCACCTGCGTCGCCTGTGGCAGGAGCTCCAGTCGTCTCTAGACCCTTCTTTCCTTTGCTGCCTTCGCCTTCGCCATTCTCCACCGCTGTTACGTCAGAGCCCCCCAAGCCAGCACTCCTCTTGGCTTGAGGTCCCAAGAACCTCCTCCTCGCAATTTCGGCCTTTTCTTCCGACACATGAACCAATACGATCTAAAAGGGGAGCAGGGATTGTCGAAAGGTTATTGGCGGTACAGACAAAAAGAATGGGAGAGGTTTATCCGGACGTCCATGCTATAAGAGAAGGAATCTAGTTAACCAACAGCAAAAGAAAAGGTAAGTAGGCATCGATACTCACTAATGATCTAAGAAACTATCGTTCTGCTCTGGATCTAGCATTTCCAGAAGAGCCGAGCTGGGATCACCGTTATGTCCTCTTCCGATCTCGTCAATTTCGTCGATGAGAATGAGAATGAGAGGGTTCGAGACTCCGACGCGGTGAAGAGCTTGAATCGATTTGCCTGGGAGAGTTCTAAAGAAGCGCGCGCGAGAGAGAGAGGGGGCCGGTCATAATAAGTGTCTATGATCGAAGAGAGCAAGATAAAACACCACACTCACCCAACATAAGTCCTCCTGTGACCTGATTCCGTTCTGGGACTTGAAGCTTCGTCGTAATGGTCGACGACTAGAATCGGTTTGATTTGTCTGTTGGTTCGATATTTGGGGTTGTCGAGGTTGGTTTGGTCCTTGTTGCGAAGTGGTTGAGAAGTGGAGGAAGAAGAAGAAGTAGATGGTGGTATAGCACCAGTAGGATCCTTTAGCTTCCTCGAAGTATTATTCTGAGGGACAGCACCGACATTCTCTCCACCATCTCCACCACCACCACCACCACCACCACCAAACCCCATCTGTTTCCTCGCGCTCACCATCCAAGGATGCCTCAACAACTTTTTCACTCCGATCCTCAAACTGCCTCAGTCTTGTGTAGATACACTAAACCTTGGAGGACTTGAGAGATGTAAGTGGCAACAAGGGTTTTCGCAGAATAATGTAGAGATATTCGGGGGTTTTGATGAAGCCTTTGGATTTCACGATGCTTCGGGAGCTAAGGATGAGTAAAGTGAGTAGGAGGAAGGAGGTTTAGAAAAAGGGACGAGCGGTGAGGACAGGTGAGGTGAGGACGTACATTGAGATTTTTAGGTAGATCGATTTCAGACTAGATGCAGGGTGTTAGAACGGACATTTGGTGAAGGCAATAGTATCAGAAGTAAAGACTCAACACACCATAATCCCAACTTGCTCTTCGTTCTTCGTAATATTGGCCAATGTGATTTCCTTCACTGCGACAGTTTCTCTGTTGCTCAGTTCAGCGCGCCTGTGAAGAATAGAGCATGGTCCAGTGTAACGAAAGAGCCCAAGCAAGAGAGACGCACGATAGACCTGACCGAAAGCGCCCTTGCCCAGCCCATATTCAGCCCGAACCCAATAGACATCCGAGCTAGCTAGAAAGGGAGACGTATCGTCGTCATGTCATTGTTGTTGATGACTTGATGTATGATTCGTACTGGGCCGTCGTGCTCTTGCGTATGTCGTAGAGAAAGAATTGGGCAGGAAGTCGTTGAAGAATAAGAAAAAGAGGGAGAGTAAGAGGAATGAAGGGAAAGAGAAAGCGAGGACCCAGGCAGTTTTGTTGACGTTGCAGACTGGCCGTGTACCTTCTCGTCGTCGAAATCTATAATCCTGGTTATGAGGCCCATTCGAGAGTCGTCGACGCGCAAGCGAAAATCAGAGTAGTGAGGGAAAGGAAGAGAGTGGACGCAAGTCCAAAAACGGAAGGTGGGACGTCGACCGCGTCTTGGTTCCCGTTTTCGACCGTCTCCCTTTGCGCCTTTCTTCCCGCATGGTTTATCCTTCCGAGGGCACTTCCGAGGACACTTCCGAGGGCGCTCTTTCCATCGTTCTACTTCCCTCAGAAGTATCGGTACTTGTGCAGGCCCTACAAAGAACCTCTCCCAAGACAGATATCCAAATCCAACTACAGTCCCGTTTACAGCAACTGCTGCCGGAAAACTCAGGTTCCCCTCTTCAGGCAACAGATGATTCCTTTCTTTCAAGTTCTAAAACTATCCAACCTGAGGACATGGGAGCCTCTAAGGTAAGTCCTGATATTAGCAGGCATTAGGCGGAATAACTTAAGTCTCAGTAGGAAAAATATCGACGTAAGGGAAAATCTACATCCGCTGCCAAGGGAAAAGCTACATCCGCTACCAAGGGAAAATCTCGAACCAAGAGAAGACAACCTGTAGACTCTGACTGGGAGGAAGGGTAAGTAAATCTCGCAACCAACAGATATGTATTTGTACTAACCTTCTACTCTAGAGCCGGAGAACAAGCCCAAGCCCAAGGGATCAACGCTTTGCCCTGGTGTCCCCGGAATGGAAAACGTGCCAGGATGGCTGGAGCTGAAACACAATACGAAGAATCAAACAATGTTTACCAACCAATGGAACAAAGTTTTCTCCAGGCCGAGGATCTCATTCTGAGGCTCACATCTGGTTGTAGGTGCAGCATATTTGAGGCCGAATGCCAACACTGGATTTCGTCTTTTAACAACAACCTTATGCAAAATCCGTGGTTTGACTGTCAACGTGTTTTATCCGAAGAGACTCTATCCAGTTTGGCCGAGAGATGCGATAGGTTGGAAACGCAGAATGAATACAGTCAGTTTCAGGTCATAATAAATGAATTATTCTTTGCAGCAAAGTTCAGCTCGTAAGTTCTTCTGTCTGGGATGTAGCCTTTTTTGCCATGGTATCTTGATACAACTTTGACAGAACCCTGACCGATCTACAACAATATACGCCAGAATCACGTCCCAGCTCGCAAAAAGTCATCAAAACAATCACGGATGATTTGTTGACTCAGAACCCCCTACTCAGAAGACGTCAAATCAAAGACTGGAGGGGAAGGGGTAGCAAGTGGGCCAGATTGGCTGGAGCAGGTGATTGTTAATTCCTTTACGCATATGAGACCTGGATTTATATCTCTCCCAGGAAGCATATACCTCCTTGTTCTGGTAGCCTGTCTTTCTTTGAGAACTTTCTGTTATAAGGAAATGAGCGTTCAGGGTCTTGAGGCCTTTGGTAACCTTTTAAAAACCCCTGATAATTACCAAAAAAGAGGTGACGTTCATTTTCTCCCCTTAATCCAAAAATCCCACTGAAAAGGAGGTTTCTTAGTTAATGCGATCAACCTGATTAAAGGGAAACTTTTGCCTTTATTGCACAAACTTCAGAACGAAATAGTGTTCAGGGTACCAACATTTTTCTCGCCGGAATTGAACCGATCCTTAAACATAGAGGAGACCTTTTCTGGTGGAGATATACGTTCTTCAGATATATATTTCAACTCCTTCATTCAAAAGTAAGCAAGGGATATAATCGTTAATCTGTAAAGTTACTGATTTGTTTTAGCTCTATTCTGCTCATTTCCAGAGACTCTGCCCTATGGGAACCTATTTTCCCCTCTAATAATCCTTCAAACACACCCACCCTCACACTTGCCAACGTTAATTCAGACTATCTGAGAACAACAGGTAACCTGAGAATCTCAGAGGACACTTCCTCCTTCTCCGTCTTCACATTAGACATGAACAGGGCTTCTTCATCAAACGCTACATCTTCTGCTACTTTGTCCTCTCCATTGTCCATTACGACTTCCGCTACTTCCGCTACTTCCGCAACATTGTCCTCTCCATTGTCTGCTATGTCTGCTAGATTGTTCTCTCCTTTTTCCTCACCTTTGACCACACCGGCAACCTCACGATCGTCCTCTCCCTCTCCTAAATTGTCAACGTACAACGAAATTCTTCAATTTTCCATCCCATTTCGATATTCCTCTAATTCCAAGATCCCTTATCCCACCGATCGCTCAGAGAAAATTGCCTGGGCAGATGAACAGAGAGAGATGGCCCAGAATGCTCTTGAACCTTCCAGTCTGGAAGAATTTCAGAGATTGGTAAGAACGATGTTTCCTGATGGTCTGATGTTTCCTAATTGCTTACCCCTCATAGCTCCAGGATAACTTTGATGACTTAGGTGTAGTCAAGACCGGAGCTCGTTGGATAAAGTTAAGTCGCGACTTGATTAGAGGGTGAGTATCTTTGTTTCTTGACTTCTCCTTCTTTCCTTTTTAATTCGATCCCAGAAATGAAATTCAAGTTGATGGAGAAGACGGTATAGTTTTTAACGTTGATGGTACCATACCGGAACATCTCAAAACCAATCTTCTGGAGTCCTTGAATTTGGCCCTGCGTGATTATTCTTCAGAAGACCAGCTTACAGAAAAGGACACCCATGATAATCCTGAGTTCACAGCTCTACACTTCTCCTATCGTTCAAAATATGGAACCAAAGTAATTTTTTTATTTGTTTTTATTGTAAAACTCAAGCTCATTAATGTTTAGGGTACTTTCGTACCCAGGGACATTCATCCCTATAAACTGAAGCATAAACAGAACAAAAGAGTCAATCATTCGCAGTTCATGACAAGAGAGTCCAACGAAATGAGGGATCATCCTAAGACTTACAGAAGAATTTGTGACGCATTGGAACCAGTACTGAGATGGGTCGTAGAGAAAGTACGTTGTTTTTTTGATTGATCGTTTACTTTGTAGGCTTACTTATTTCTCTTACAGAGACTCCAGAGGCACCCAGATCTCTTTGCTGAGATTGAAGTGGACATTTACCCCCTTCAAGATGATAACCCTATTCGATCGTTTTCCAGTTTCGTAATCAACCTTAATGTAAAGACTCAACCTCACCGGGACCATGGAGATAAGAACGGTTGCATTGTCCTCGTTTTAGGAGAGCATTCTGGAGGAGGGGTCTGCTTACATGAGGCAAAGGTAGTTATCGAAACTAGCCATGGAGATTCCGTCACTTTTCGTTCTGTCGATATGACGCATTACAATTTATCGTACGTAGGGGTAAGAGCTTCCATTGTTATACACTCCGACAGAACAGCTGCAGCTTATCAGAAAAATGGTAATGGATGGGATGGGAACGTATATGTAAAGTAGTTGTAGTCCCAGATTTTGTCTGTTTCCACGTATCAATATTGGAGTTACTCTATCGAACTTCGCTTCGTTCTCGCGAAAGTAAGATTGTAAACATGACGTAAAACATCGTTCGTTGCTTTCCTCCTCAATGTCTTCTCCTACAACTCACGTTTCTGAGACTGATTTGGAAGAGGATACTTTCTATAAACAAGACATCTTACGATATCTGGAAGTTATTCAAATTCGACAGAGGGATATCCAGGCTAGCCAAACCGAGTTCCGTAGGAATCAGGCTTCTCTTCTCTCCTCAGTCCAAAACCTCCAAACCCTCCAAACTGGCTTAAACGAGGAATTGCGTTCCATCAAAGATAAAATCAATCAGCTATATTCTTCCTCTCAATACGAATCACATTGGGATACTGTGGGCACCCAAGCCAGTACGTACTCTATCACTTACTTTTTTTCCTGTTTTGTTGACCACGTCGACCATGTCGACCATGTTAAGTTTTCAACAGTTCACCTTATCAACTATTACCTTCAGATGTTTTCCCTGAAGAAGGGGAGCATCTACCGTTGGTTATGGGGCCAGGACCACAATTTCCTTCAGTTGCCACTTCGACACACATTACCCCCCAAAGAACCCTACCTTTCCCTCATTCTGACCCTATGGCTGTAGCCGCATCTTCACCTACGTTGGATGTTGGGGTGAACTCCTTTGGAACCAATTTGCCTGAAGTTATGGGGCCAGGACCTTACGTTTTCTCTGATGCCCCTGGTGGACAGTTCATGACTCGAACGACTACACCAGTAGCTACTCTACCGTTAGGAGATTTTGGCCCTACTACTGCTGTGAGGGTAGACTTCTCCATTCCTCTTCATACTCCTCCCTTGGAAAATCGTAATTCCATTCCTGCATCTACACAGGACACTAAGCCCACGTTGGACTTCTCCAGTCCCATTCAATCGGATACAGACAGCCTTTATAGAGTTACCCAAAGACCAGGTGGGCTAGGGGTAAGTCTCAAACATGTTCTACCTGTGTACACCTGTTCAAGAATTTACAGATCGCCATGGCGTACTGTAACAATGCGACATCTGACTCTGATTCTGAAGATTCAAATGCTTGACTCTCACTCTAAACTACGTTGAATGATCTACAGCTTGCCTATTGACCTGTAAATAGAATCTTTGTGTCGAAACATGTTATGGATAACCTTGAATGAAGAATTGGCCTTTTCACTCCCCTCCTAACCTGTCTGTCTTTCTATTTCCTTTGATCGAGTAGGACTTCCCTATTCCATATATCTTTGCATTGATAGTTCAGGTCTTTGAGTAAATACGAATGCATGAATGAACAACAATCCTTTTGCAGTAGTCTTTGCATAGCTTAAGTTGTTACTTACCGTCACTCAAATGGTTTATGTCATGATCGAACGAAGACTTGAATTTAAGTCTCGTTACTTAGGTAAGTCTAACCTCCCAGCTTTAGATAAACAGGATAAACCTTCAGTAATTTTCAAGAAATAAACAACTGTACCCCTTCTTTTTCTGGCTTACTCCTTTCTAAGTGCGTGTGTCAATCCCAAGAACTCAATTGCAATATAAAGGGCACGATAGTCCTTCCTCTCTCTCATGACATGCCTTCTTTACCCTCATGACTGGCCTTCTTTGCTCTCATGACAGGCCTTCTTTGCTCTCATGACAGGCCTTCTTTGCTCTCATGACAGGCTTTATTAGCTCTCATGACAGGCCTTCTTCACTCGTTCTTTCTTCAAGCCCTTTCTACTCCCCTCTGCCTTACTTCCATCTGCCTTTTGCCCCTCGCCCCCCTGCCCAAGCCCTTTCAACGCTTCAGCCTTACACCCTCTGTCCAAGCCCTTTCTACACTTCAGTGCCTCTCTGCCCCAGTGCCCCTTTGCCCAAACCCTTCCAACACTTCAGCCCAAGCCCTTTCAACCCTCTCTGCCTCCTTCAAGTCTCTACTTACTCTGCTCCCTGCTCCTCCTGCTCCTCTTGCTACGTGTCTATCTGAACAGTATTGTTGTGGTCTCTCTGCCATCATATATCTCTCCTCAGTCATTGTATGTCTCTCTCCTTTCCGCCATCATATGTCTCTCCTCACCTTTCTGTCATCATACATCTGTCCTTCTACATTATTGTCTCTTCACTTCTCTGTCATCTTATGTCTCTCCTCTCTGTCATTATACATTCTTCCTTCTACAATGTATGTCCCTCCACATCATATCTTCCTACATTGTATTCAGTCTGTCTTTCATCTCCCTAGGTTGTCTCTCCTCATCTCTCTGTCCCACATTGAAAGTCAGTCCTACTTATATCTGTTCTTCTACATTGTATTCTGTCTTTTGCCTCTGTAGATCATATCTCCTCACCTCTCTGTTACATCTCCTCATCTCTCTGTCTCACATCAAAAGTCCTTCCTATTTGCATCTGTAGCTTTAACATATTAAGTCCACCTTTGTCTCTTCTCCACATCATTACCCCAAATCACCCTCCTATATCTTTTCCCTATATCTTCTCTCTATATCTTCTCTCTATATCTTCTCCCTATATCTTCTCCCTATAGCCTCTCTATATCTATTGTCTCCCTATATCTACTGTCACTCTACATCTTCTTACAGCCTTCCTGTATCTACTCTCTCCCTATATCTATACTATATCACTGTCTCCCTATATATTCCTATAGCCTCTATATTTACTGTCTCCCCATATCTATAGTCTCCCTATATTGCTGTCTCCCTAGATTGTCTGTCTCCCTATATTGACTTTTTCCCTATATCCATAGTCTCCCAGCATCACAACTGTCTTCACATTGTCTTCCACTTGGGCTCTTGTGGTCCTCTAGGTTGTCTCTCTCTACACATATTGTTCAAGTTGTTCTCCACCCTCTTCAAATAGTCTCTGAACACCTCTCTCTACATCATTCTATATCATGCCAGCCTCCTGCTCAGTTTGTTTCTGATTTTTTGAGACGCAGGAAAGGATGAATAATCACAAAACTACCTCTCAAGATCCAGCTCACATCAAAGCACATTCCTGGTCCAGTTTCAGAAAGATCCAAAAAAGTGTTCAGGGTGATGAGAACATTGAAATGAGGTTTCCAGAGTCTCCAGAGTCTTCCAGAATCTTCCAGGTCTTCTGACCAAGAAGGATCAGATGAAGAATCAGATGAAGGAGGAGATGAAGGAGGAGATGAAGGAGGAGATGAAGGAGGGGATGAAGGAGGGGATGAAGGAGGAGATGAAGGGGGGTCAGATGCATTTGTAGAAGAGGTCACAAACATGGATCCTGTTGAAAAAGCACTTGATTCTTTGCTGCAGGAATTTGATGTTCATAAAGAGGAGGATCTCTTTCAATTTGTTCAGATACCGGAAGAGGAAGAGGTAGCTATGGAAGAGGGGCAGAAGACTGATCTGCACAAAAGACATGGCTATGTGCTTGATGATGATATAGATGTGAGAGAGTGTGTGGAATATCCTGATGATACAGCAGGAAAACCTATCGGTATAGATGGGAGCATTCATGAGAAGTGGAAGAAGTTATTTGAAGCAAAGGCTTCAGATGTAGGACTTGGAAATGATCAATTCCATCCTTTTTCTTCAGAATTGGACTGGAAGCTGGCCAGATGGGCTGTATCTGAGCAGATATCCCAGACTTCTTTCAACAAATTACTGGAAATAACAGAGGTGTGCATTTTTCCACTTGCTTATAAAATATTTACTGACTAACAATCTGTAGATAAAAGATCGCCTTGGTTTAGATTTCCATAACTCAAAATCCATGCTTGAAAAGGTTGACTCTATACCTGAACGTTGTGGAGAATGGAAAATAAAACAGATCAGGTTCAGGGATAGACTTTCTCAGGGTGTTGATGAATCCTTTAATGTTTACCATCGGGACCCAGTCAAGGCTGTTCAGGCTCTTTGGGGAGATCCAGCTTTTGCTGATCATCTGGTTTACAAGCCTTCCAGAATGTTTACAAACAGCTCCAAGGATCAAAAGAGTAGGATTTATTCAGAGATGTGGACAGGCAAGTGGTGGTGGGCAGTGCAGGTTAGTTTTTAAGAATGTACTACAATCTTCATTGGCTTACAATTAGACTATTAGTCTCAATTTCAAGGCAAGAGTGCAACCATTGCACCTGTCATAATTGCCACAGATAAAACTGCATTGACAAACTTCTCTGGAGGAAAATCAGCTTACCCTGTTTACCTAACTCTGGGCAACATTCCCAAAGCCATGCGAAAAAAGGTTAATCAGAGAGCTTGTGTCCTTCTGGGATACTTACCAGTGGACAAGGTCAACAAGGGAGCTGACACAGACACTGAGTTGAAGTTGAGAAACTATCAACTCTTCCATGATTCCATGCGTATTATTCTTGAGCCTCTTGTTGCTGCAGGTCTTGAAGGTGTCAATATGGTGGGAGGTGATGGGATAATACGGAAAGTACATCCTATTTTGGCAGCGTATGTTGCTGATTATCCAGAACAATGTCTGGTGACGCTGTCAAAATATGGTACTTGTCCAAAATGTCAGACTAAAGCAAAGGATCTCAATGATGAAAGTCCAGGTCTACCAAAAAATCAAGATTGGACCATGAGCAAAATCTCAGAAGCTAGAAAAGCTTTCAAACCTGGAGTAACCAAAAGGAGTAAAAAGATACACCAGCATTGTATGAAACATTACAATGTTGCAGGTGGAATGTTTGATCCATTTTGGAAAGAGCTGCCTTTTGCCAACATACATGACTCTGTAACTCCTGATGCCTTGCATCAACTTTATCAAGGAGTACTGGTCCACCTCATCAATTGGGTACAAAAGACCATGTCAAAGGATGAGCTGGATCGTCGTGCACAATGTCTACCACCAACTTATGGTGTTCGACACTTCCGTAATGGCATAACATCTCTTAAACAAGTTTCTGGTTCGGAAAGGAAAAACATAGGGAAGATTCTCCTAGCCTGCTTAGGTGAGGGACATTGTACTCAATCAAGCTTTTGACCCATATTTTTTCAGGCCCAGATACACATCCAGATGCTGTTAAGGCCTGCAAAGCTCTATTAGACTTCATATATCTCGCTCTATATGGCTCCCATGATGAAGAAACCCTCACATATATGGAGGAGGCCCTTAATGATTGGTTCAAAAGTCGTAACTACTTCCTGGAAGCTGGGATACGAGACGATCTCAACATTCCAAAGTTCCACTCATTGCTTCATTATGTCGACAGCATACGAAAATTTGGCACTGTCGATAATTACAACACCGAGTTGTTTGAACGTTTACACATCGACTTTGCTAAACAAGGATGGAGGGCCAGCAATAAACGCAATCATTTCCCTCAGATGATACAGTGGCTGTCACGAAGAGAGAAGATTTTATCTTTCAATTCCTATCAATCCTGGCTGCAAAGCCTCTATGATGCAAAGTTCAGCAATGAGGAGAAGGAGGATGTGGAGGAAGAGGAACCTGAAGATGACTTGGAGAATATCAGATATCAAACAAAGAGTCTGGAGACAAGCGAAGACAGATCTACATCCAACCCTGCATTTCAACTATCCAAAGCATACCAGTATACCATTGCAAAACATCCAGCTGAACCTCACAAAGGTATTGCAAGAATTGTGATATCACATAGTGCCCCAAATTTTCTACCATGCTTGAAACTCTTTCTTAACAGTCTGCGTAAATCTCCTCAACCTCGATCCAGAGCTCTAAAAGCTGAACTTCCCATCAAATCACTTGATGTTTGGCACCAGTTCAAGCTAAAACCAGATTCACAAGTTGATGGAGAAGTTATAGAGGAGATCATAAAGGCAGTTCCATTTCATGGAAAGTCAGCTTCCCCTCAGGCTCGATTTGACAATGTAGTGGTACTTTTTTCAGACAGTGCAGAAAGCACTTCTCTCCAAGGTAAGTTCTCCTTTTAATCTGTGTATCTATAATACCTAAATGATTATCAGGATGCCGCATTGGTCGTATTCGATTAATCTTCAAGCTACCAGATTTAAGCAGAGATATTTTTCAGGTTCCAGTACCTGCCCCTTCTTCATGGCCCAAATCTCATCTTGTCTATGTGGAATGGTACAAAAACCCTACAACTTTCAAATCTGGTGGACTCAGCATGCACACTTCCCTATTGAAAGACAAGAATAACCTTAGACAAGGTCAGATAGTGCCTTTAGAGTCCATTCGGCAGTCAGTCATGTTAGTGCCAGATTGGTTCAGTAAATCTACTCCATCTTCTTCTAAATTGACTTCTTCTTCTGTTCTGGATGATTGTGAAGTATTTCTTATCAACCCTTTTCAAACTTTATATTCATATAAAACAATCTATTGATGTACTGGAATAGCTATATATCACTGGGATATTTATACAAAGAACATGATTTATTGTTGGAAGTTTTCTGTCAGTTAGAATGGTATCAGTATAGGATGTTTTCTAGAGGGAAGAAAAATCCTAAGGGTCTTGAGGCAGTCCTGGGACAGTCCTG
>ML179177.1:0-94708 GCA_004369135.1 Dendrothele bispora CBS 962.96 | reverse complement strand
CAGTTTTGATTTTGGATGCGGCCTTGGTTCGCGATAACTTTTACATGATTGCAGTGAGCTGCATACTCCTAAAACAACATTATGATTCTGCAGAAAACAACGTCAAAACCAATGCGTACTCACATCCGGACTGATATGACCCAAAGATTTTAAAAACTCGAGATACTTTGTGGCCTGAGGAAAATATGCCAGACCGTCCGCCAGGGATTTGTCAAAGGGGTCTGTGTTTTTCCAGAACTGATTGGCCTGATGATTCCCATCATAGATGTCTGAAGAATTATCAGATCAAAATCAAATAAAGAACAAATTTGAAGAGACTACCTTAGGAATCGTGGTGTTTGCCACCATTCACCACGCATGTTGACACCAGGATCAGAACAAGCTGGACAGTACAGCATCAAAAACCCAGATGGTCGATGGGGAAAGAATTTATCGATGCCGTGAACCTGTCCCAGCCGCACCTTAGACTCTAGATAACGCCAAAATCTTGCAACCCTCATAAAGGTCTGGTAGGGGTCATTAACAAGGTGGGTGAAAACGTTGTTGGTCAGACGGCGTAGAGAAAGGCAGTAGTCATAGGCACCGAATTTGGCTTGTAGAGTATGAAGGTCGTATTCTCTCAGAACGGAAAACGAAAATGCAGAGATGGGTTCGATTGCTGAACCGGGAAAGAGTTTGGCATGCATAAGTTGTTTAATGCGGTGGCCGCCTGTGAAGCATCCACAAAATGATAATCGCGTGCCATGAACCCCATTGGAATGGGTGATAATGAATTTGACTGGCGTTTGGGCATTTGAGCAAACACCATCATCGTGGCCAAGCTGGATAGCATGGCCTTCACGAAGGAGACTGATATCGTGCCGGCGGTAGAAGCCATGGGTCGGGTCCCACACACGAGCCCAGTGTAATGGCATCGAACGATGCTGTTTGATGAAACAGTCTTGACAAGAGGTCTCGTAGAACAAGCAGTCTTGGCATTGCACAAGACGCTTCCCTTGGCCGCAAGAGCATGGCAAATGCGCAACGGGGTTATGTTCATGCGAAAGCAAATGGGAGGCGAACTCAGGGAATTTGCTCACCAACTCCCATAGAGCTCGGGTCGACTGTGAGGGTTCAGGGGCTCTATCCCCCTCGACATCTTCTGTTGTAAGATGTGGCAGTTCGGCTAATGGTGGTAAAGTCTCGGGCTCGGAATGCGATGGGGATTGCAGAGCCGGTTGTTGAGCAACGGAGACCAGAGGTGTCGAGGTTGTTGCCTTGGTGGGACTGGAAGCGGTAGTGATGACGCAGCTCCCATCTCTCCGCACTTGTGTGTATGTGTTGCGACCATGGGTGACTCGCTGTTTCTTGATTCTCTCTTCCTCAGCTTTGGTAGGCTTGCCCCTTCGTTTCATGGCAGCGGACACGTCAGAAAGGAGACGGCGATGTGTACCGAGAGAACAACGCGTCGAAATAGGAGATGAGAGAGGGGAGGGTGCTGACAGATGGGCGGGGTAAGGACACACAACGCGTTGAAACAGAAGATGAGAGAGGGGAGGGTGCCGACAGAAGGGGGTAAGGACACGTCGAGAAATACACGTCGAGAAAGGAGATGAAGGTGAAGGGAGAGTGTGGAAAGAAAGGCGAGAGAAAAAGACGTCGGAAAAATGTGAGGAAAGTTAGGGGAGGGGGACAGAAATACACGTCGAGAATGAGATGAAGGTGAAGGGAGAGTGCCGAAAGAAAGGCGAGAGAAAAAGATGTCGAAAAAAGGTGAGGAAAGTTAGGGGAAGGTGACAAAAAACGACGCGTCAGAAAACAAGTAACGGTGGCATTGCGCTTTGACCCTACTTGAGACAATAAACGTTGAAAATAGAGAGGAGAAATGAGAAACAATTAGTACTTTATTGAAAATATTGCCACAGTGCACTAGTTGATCTGAACGATTGATATCAAGAAAAATAATAAACTAACGCAAACGATACTACTTGAGACAGATACAATTCTCGAAGAAGTTTACAAACTCCAAGATATTAGAGAAGAACATGCATTCCTTTCCGTTTGAGTAAGACGAGCTCATCCGGCTCGATCGCAATGTGTTCTCTCCAAGATACATCCTGCCAAACCTCATTCCGCATAAATCTCTGCACCAAATCCACCGTTTCTAACCCAAATGTCCTGAGAGTGAGCTTATGATCGTTTAATACAAGAACGTTGCCCGACTTGCGGAGTGAGACAGTCCTGGGACAGTCCTGGGGCAGTCCTGGGGCAGTCCTGGGACAGTCCTGGGACAGTCCTGGGGCAGTCTTGGGGCAGTCCTGGGGCAGTCCTAGGACAGTTGACAGTGATGGTTCTGGGACAGTCCTGGGACACTCCCAGGGCAGTCTTGGGGGTGATTATAAAACAACCCTAAGGCCATCATGTAACAGCCAGGGCTGTTATAGTTGTCCTGGGCTGCCAGGGCCTTTAAAAATAACCAGGGATACATCCTGGCTATCACTGTTGCAACCATGGCCTAGGGGCTTTTTCCTGATGTGCTGGACCCAAAGTTTTTCAAAGTGCGAGCTATGAGACCAGGAGAAGTCACGGCGCTTGGAGATGCTGAACTAAGGAGGAGAATTAGAGAATGTCCCACAAAGGACGCTGAAGTCGTGAGTGCCCTCGATGTTATCTTGAGAAATGGACCGTGCTCGCTGGCGAAGAGCCTACAGGAATGGAACTACGAGGACGGGATTGTGCTATTCAGAGGAAAGATCTACGTTCCCTATGACATCCAACTACGCCGTGACATAGTCAAGCAATGTCATGACAGCTTGACTGTGGGACACCCAGGTCGGTTCAAGACATACGAACTGGTTAGTCGAGAATTCTGGTGGCCCGGTATGTCTGTCTTTGTCCGAGATTATGTCAACGGTTGCGCTACTTGCCAATTAACCAAGGCAAACAACCATCCGAACCACATACCTTTGATTCCAAACGAAACCCCAGAACGACCTTTTGGAACAATCACCAATGACTTCATCACTGACCTACCTGAAGTCAATGGGTACAATGCAATACACGCCGTGGTGGATAGACTCACCAAGACGGTGGTCGTGACACCTTGTCAGAAGGACATTGACAGCAATGGTACAGTGGACCCGTAACTATAGCAGTTTATCTCAAGATGTATACAAAAACTGCACCTCAGTCTTAAGTCAACTTGAACTGAACTTGAGTTCAATAATCTATATTGTGGTAACATTATCTAACTTAAGCTAAAGTACTACCAAACTTGACTTAAGTCTTAAAACAAATCACATCGACCGACTCAAGTCTGAAGTCAACTCGACCGACTCAAGTCTGAAGTCAACTCGACCGACTCAAGTCTGAAGTCAACTCGACCGACTCAAGTCTGAAGTCAACCCAACCGACTCAAGTCTGAAGTCCACTCGACCGACTACAGTCTCAAGTCAACCCGACCGACTCAAGTCCGCTCAACCAACTCAAGTCTGAAGTCAACTTGACTGACTCAAGTTCAGACAACATCTCATCCTAACCAGCCCACGTCAAACCTCAGACTCGTCCCAACCCAACTCAAGTCCATATCCAAATCTCTTTCATCTGACTCCTACTGCGACCTGAGTTTATGCGTTCTATCATATAGTAAGTCAATATTAGTTGAAAGGCGATAGTCAAGCTAAACTTACCAGATAAGCCATTTGAATGCCCTGTCAAGGTTAAAGCATCAACGCATTAAGTGATCGTATAACAAAAAGATATTCTAAAGGCACTCACTAGTGATTTCATCCATGTAAGCTGACTCGCCCGCCATTCGGCGACCCGATCCGCAAGGATTACCCCTTCAGGAAGAGAAATGAAATCAGGATGTCCTACTTTCTTGAGACGAAATTCCGTGTCATTTGCAAGGTCTGCAAAGGTTGCAGCTTTTCTTCTTGCTGAAGCAACGTGTCCGGGGTCCTTGTTAGTCTCAGCTAGAGAACTCCATGTTGATGACATTGTGCGAAAGTGAGCGATCGTTCTTTCGAACTCAGCGTGCTTGAGTTCGAACTGCTCCATCCAACGATACATCTCAGCTTCTGCACGGAACCACTGGACACGGTCTCCTGTCAAATAATCAACATCCACACCTCTGCAGAGTCCAATAATTTCGCACCTTCTTCCTCCCATGCTTCCAGGTCTCTATCGCTCATTTTGTTCCGCGTTCCACGGGCCCAAAGCCAACTGTCTTTCCGATATTCTACCATCTAGTCAGGCACTAACCAGGATCTGATCCAAGTGATAATCACTTACTTTTTTCTTTCTTTAGAGCACGGCGCTCTCGTGCATCAAGAGTAGATTCATCTACGAAGGCAGCCACAATAGCATCCTCATCTTCTTTGTCGAGTCCAAGCACCTGCCCCTCAGGTTTCTGAGTTGCATTCTTTTTTTTCCGAGGGCCCGTTGGTGCTAGAAAACCAAAAATTGAAAAACCGTTCATTCATACTAAGCAAAATTATAGGCTTACCTGAAATTCGCTGTGTCATCTGTGTCGGGGTTACAAGCGACGCCGGTGAGATATCCTCGTCCACACCCACAGGGAGATTGTCGCCAGGCTCTACCGTGGCCAGCACATCCCCGGCTGCACCAATAGTCCACAACAAACCATCACGCCGTTTAGAGTCACCGGTCCGGCGCTTGATGGTAAGTTCAAAGTTTCGAGTGTGAGGATGTGGGTGCAAATATATGCAGTCAATGGGTCAATGGTTCAAGTTCAATGGCAACAATATGGATCAAACAAATGGTCAAATAACAAGATCACAATGGCAAAGTTCAAATAACAAACAAGTCAATCAAAGGTCAAATAACACAATATGTCCAATCAATATAGGGTGCTGAACCCGAAGGTAACAGACTTTGAATGTGATTTTAAAGGTTTAGACGTTCTTGGAACTACAACTGGTATGGTCAAGCCGGATCCTTTATATCCGTAGAGAGACCTATATCACAGCCGTGTTGTCCACAGTACTAATCTGCCTTTTCTACGCCAATCCTGAACCCTATTTATACTACTGTAAATAAGAAACTATTAAACTTGAGAGTCCGACAAAATATAATAAAAGAAACTATTTAAATGTCCTTGTCCGTGCGCTAGTACCAAAACTGGGTATAGTCCTACTCGATATAGTACTCGGTCCATGTATAATACTACATTGTTTCAGAATATTCACTTTCTACGTAGTAGTCGATCTTACTCGATCGCAACCGTTCAACCGTTCTTCACATTTGATTCTTTGGGTCACGATATCGGAACTTGCGGTCGCCCGTTCTACAGCTTTGCGTCCGAGATATGTTATTCTCGATCCCCGCAGTGTATCAGTAAGACGTCGATCCATTCTAGACTCCAATATTTACAGCTTTTACCCCTTGATCAAGGTGGTAACTCCGTTGTACCCTTTATGTCGTCAATCATTGCCAATCTAGTGGATGTTTTACATGGGTAGGCGGTTATTATACACCTCCACGATCGGTCCTTCTAGATTTCCATCGATCACTATTTGCATGGATACTCCTAGCCCAGACGTAGTCTGTGATCATTAAGTAGCTCGCTATGTGGCGCACTTTGTGGCAACTCGGCATCAAGCCGAAGGTTCGATTCCCGTTCATAACATTTCCCCTTCCCTTAGGATCGTGACAATATATACAAGTCGAGCGTCCGATATGCTGTTCCTCCCGATATCGGTAGTCACCAACATCAGTCCCAAGTCATTATCGAAGGTTTTTACAATCTCGAGACTAGCATAGGCCATAATAACTTTGAATCAATAATAATCCGAAGTCATTTCACCATATCTAGCTTTAGTAGCTATATCGCACTTTGACTGACAGCTCAGGGCTCACTACAGTCCTTATATTCCCCTTATAAGATACAATATCGGCACTCGTAGTCGCAATATTGACACTTAAAATGCGAGAATTTTCGCACGGCGTATTAACGCCGTTTAGAGTCACCGGTCCGGCGCTTGATGTCAACTGGTAGTCGATGGGTGTCTTCGGGACGTAGGAATGGGTAAGAAGAATTAGGATCATGTGGATCCACATCCCCTAAACGAATGAGAGCCTGTCGTGCATGGTTGTAGGATGTTATATGACGGTCTCGTTTGGCAAAAGCATTGGCCGTTTGATGTTCCGAGCGAGTCTTTGGATCTTGGCCTCGAATGTTCTTTGCCCGAAACTGGAGAAGAGACGAGATCGACTTTGCCACGGTCTTGACTTTGTTGATTTCTTCCTCCGCTTGAGCCTGTCGTAATGAAACCTCTTGATTAGCAAGGACACAGAGCTGAAACTTGACTCTCTCGTCTGCACTCAGATCCGAAGGCAGAAAAAGGGTTTCGTCCTCTGGAGCTGCACGTTTTTGGGCTGCAGCAGTAACAATCGGAGCAATCTGGGGCATAATCTCTCTCCGGCAAACACAAAGGTCTTCAAGAGCTTTACGCAAACGAGCGTCCCTTCCGCGAAGCTCTTCGGCCACCAGATGCGGTAGAACTTTTGTATAAATAAGGATAATATTTCCTCACGACGTTTGCAAAAGTCAAGGACAGTTAATAAGGGGGTATTTCAGGATAATGCTAGGCTGGGAAACTGGTCTAAATATGGATAATATAGTCATATATAGGCTAGTACTGACGCAGGAATTAAGTAAACTTGCCCCCCCTGGATTCGAACCTGCCCGGCAGCTAGTATTGTTAGGGTTAGGGTTAGGGTTAGGGACAGAATGGCTCCAACCAGCTCTGGTGATGTTGCTACCCTTCCACATCCATCCAAACAGGCAATTTGACTTTAGGAGGGCTTCCTATGGTATTAGTAAGCCAATACAGCCTGGTTTAAGACAACTTTGGACTTATTATAAATTATTTTCTTAATAGTTGTCCTTGAGTTTTACAAAAGTGTCTACAACCTCTCGTAATAATCATCCTTGACTTTTAGAAAAGTATCTACAGCCATTCGTACTGTCTTTACCCCTACTTATACTTGTCCTCGACTTTTGCAAACGTCGTGAGGAATGTTATCCTTACTTTTACAAAAGTTTTACGGTATCAGCTGCTTCGGCGTCAGAAAAGGACATGGAGCCGGGATTGTTCTTGTTTCGACGTTTTATTTCACGTATTTCCCGTCTACAAAATGAACATCACTGAATAAATACTGAAGCGAAGTTGAAACTTACTGTAAACGCTCTGCATCAAAAGCCTTTCGAAAAAAAATTTCGACTGAGGTGGCATTGCCACTATACTTGGAAGCGGTCCCCTCCGAAACCTTGGCGAGTCCACCCAAGAGAACTTGAAGGGAAGGTGTTGCTTGAGGCCGGCGATGATAGGGGCTGACCCACACTAGCTTGCGCTCAGAAGGCAGGGTCTCTTGTGTCGGGGCTCTAGACATATGAGACCAATCCGCAGCACGATGGTCAGCCTGAGAGAGTTGACACAAACGGTCACGCTTTTGCTGATATTGAAGACGAGCATAGTGAAGATCTTGCGAGAGACGATCAGCTAGTCAAAGTATAAAGTCAGGTGACATCTCTCGAAAGAGAAATATCAAAAATACTCGCCCAAGTTGACTGTTTTGCGCCAATTCCAATCATTGTGGTGGGCAATGATTGTATCCTCACGATGACCATCATTCATTTTGTCGTGTATATCCTCCGACTTGGTTGAGTTCAACCCAATAATACTCCGCAGTCTCCCCGTGAAAATGCCCAACACACCAGTGATACGGATGGCCAAAGACAACCATGCAGTTGTCGATGTGTCCTTTGATGTGAAGGTCTGGGATTCCGTGCTCGAAACGGGTAACAAACTCCTTTTGATCTGCGAGATAAGTCGAAGAGGCGAACCGTCCGTTTTTGTTCACCTGATAGCTGCAGTTAGAATCATAACTGTCTGCTATGGGTACAAGACCGCGATGATTGTCTGTTTGATCGTCGCCAAAGCCATAAGATTGAAATGCATGATGAGATGATGCATCAACATTGGCATACCTCATTCTGCATATCCGCTGTAGCCATGACGAATACGTGATCACATTGAGTATTGACCACACCAGTCTTCGCACAGTTTTGATTTTGGATGCGGCCTTGGTTCGCGATAACTTTTACATGATTGCAGTGAGCTGCATACTCCTAAAACAACATTATGATTCTGCAGAATTAACAACGTCGAAACCATTGCGTACTCACATCCGGACTGATATGACCCAAAGATTTTAAAAACTCAAGATACTTTGTGGCCTGAGGAAAATACGCCAGACCGTCCGCCAAGGATTTGTCAAAGGGGTCTGTGTTTTTCCAGAACTGATTGGCCTGATGATTCCCATCATAGGTAACACGCTTCTGGATGAGATGTCTGAAGAATTATCAGAATAAAATCAAATATACAACAAATTCGAAGAGAGTACCTTAGGAATCCTGGTGTTTCACGATTCTTTCTCGGCCGCAGTCCTTCCTAGCGGCTCATTCTTTGTTACCACCCCCTACCACGAACTACCCCTCTATCTGACCACCCCGATTGTTCAAGACATGCGAATGCGTGAGGATTTCCGATTCGGGGAACACGATTATCTTCAATGGCCACAGCAGTGGTACAGGCCCCTCTGTCATCTAGCCTGCATTTTGCGTCGACCATCACCAAATCACGAATACTATGTCATGTGGTGGACCCCGACAAAGGATTTTTTTACCGAAGAACGGCGAGGAATAGCAACTGGTTTAGGGAAGCTGAAGTTGGTTAAGCGCATGGAGATTGGGAACATCGTTAGGGGTCTGGTGCAGAGGTGTCGAGACTTTGTTGATAGGCATACAAATACAGACGAGGTGGAGCTCGCACGAAAGTACTGTCGTCGATTGCAGGACCATACTGCCAGGCTGGACAGTCTTCTCTTCAGTTTTAGACAGACTTGCTATGCTGTTGTTGTGGTGCAGCGCATTTTTCTTGAATTACTTGCTCTATTGGATTATTGTGAAGTGTATAAGCCAAGGATGAAAGGTGATAACTTGGCAGAAGTTGCAGAACCCACCGCAGAACCAATTGTCGGTGCCTTTACATGGGATATCAATGATGCCGAATTACTATTCCTTGCACGTATCCCTTTCTGGTTTATTCACAAGGTTGAAGATGTCCCAAGAGTTTCCGTTGCGAAGTTATCTGTACCTGTCTCATTTGACACTCTGTGTCGGAATGAATCTCTCTTTCTGGAACCTGTTATATTCCGCGGCGTTCCCAGCATTCAAGCTCAATATGCAGCCATTCACGACCATCTTCTAGCTGTCTTCAGTACCCATTCTCCTTTCGAATCGTCGCGTCAAAGTCGTCTCGAAATTGCGTCTCCGTCGAATTTTATTGTTGTTGGTCCTCAACGTAGTATCCCTAATAAACACAGCTCATCACCATGTACGTGATAATTGTATCATGACTTTGGACCTATATTGATTCTCTGTTTATAGATACCAAGCCGACAAACTCACGAAAAACCCACGGGCGTGATAAATTTTCCCTTCCTGATCACCGACTCTTCCCTCCTGCTTCTCCCTGTTGGACTATTGCACTGTCTCAAGTTGACCGAAATTCACCACCGGACCCCATTCAAGGTGGTTATGCCTTTCCTGATCCAGCGTTATTTGTCACTGTCACCAAATGCGAGAAGACGCTACTTTATTGCTGGAACTGGCTACGTTTTCGGGATATCCTGCTTTTCCGACTCTCCCAGCCTTCCCCAAGGCTCATTCCCAATTCGACCTGGCGTCAGCTTCTGAATGGGGATTTTCAGGCTTCTGCTGAGCAAACACTGGGCCGGAAGACAGCTGCACAGAAAGCGAATGTCAGAGATCTACTTGGAAATTGTTTGTTGAGCAATGGCGTGGATGTCAACATCGATGATACACCTGATGCTGTCTCTTGGAAGGGCAGGTCATTTTCAAAGAAGTCTGACATTCCTGAGTCGGTTGTTATGGAGATTATTTGGGAACTGTCGCATCTTAACTTCCGTTGCGAACTTTCGGCGCTGGACAAATTACTCCTATCAAAATCTCTTACAACTGAAGGATCCGAACGACATGCGAAACGCCTTCGGGATTGCTTTTCAGGCTCAGATCCGAGCAACCTTCTGAATCTCGACCTCAACACTGACCAGACACATGAGGGGTTTGCAGCACAGGTGCCTGCAGGACGAAAGAGCAGTCTGTTTGCGCTGAGAGATGTGATGATGGATTGGCCACGGTTCAATGAACGATGTCCAAATGTGAAAGAGCTCCGGGAACACGACTTTTACAATGATCTCAAGTTGGAAGCGTTCGAAGTTGCAGTAGTTCAAAGCTATATACAATATTTTTTTGATGCGTTCGGACGTGCAGTGATTGTCCCTCTTCGACTTGATGTAGTGTAATTTTTTTTGGATTCTTAAAGATTTGTCGCAGTGGTTCATAGCTATGTATGTACAATATTTCTTTGATGCGTTCGGACGTGCAGTGATCATCCCTCTTCGACTTGACGTAGTCTCATTTTTTTCCGCACTCACACTTACCTTATTTGGACGTTGAACAAATTTCGCTGTTATTTTTCGAGCTCCGTTCCATTTGTGTTTTGTTATTTGTTTAACTTTGACGTCTGCTTGTTTGAAATCGAACGATTCACATGTGGTCATTAGCTTATAACTAGAAGCCACCATTCAATGGCATTCACCTTCACTTTTTCTTTCGTCCCTACAAACACTTTGCATCATGACGGGAAGCCCATTCACCCCCGCCCAACTGCAGACACTCAAAGACGATTTTCTACCAGGTTATCTCACCCTTGATTCCGACAAAGCTCGCAATCGCCATCTCACCACTATCATCGACCAAATTCTTGAACACAAAAACTTTCGAGGCAAGCTAGGCTCAGAAAAGACCGAAAAGGCTTGGAAAGAGGTGGGTGAATTCAATTATATCATGTCGGTTATCGACTGAACTACGATGTTAGTGTATTGCCAAATATTTTAAGAATCAATGCCAGCAACAAATCCGACAGGAGGTCGCTGTTTCGTCTACCACTAGGACAATTGCCCATGATCCTGTCAACTGCGTCAAGGGCATGCGTACGGCAGTCAAGCTTTTCCAGGTCCTTGGGAACGAGAACATCGACGGTCAGACATTCTTTAAGACCCAAAACAAGGAGAGGATTCGTGAACACGCTGCTAGCATGAACGGCAATCCCACTGCGAATTTCAAAAAGGCGTTGAAGGAACTTTGGGATGCTGAAGCCGATAAAGCGTCCTATGAATCTCAAGCTCGGGAATATTGGAATGTGCCCAAGTGAGTAGCTTTTTTTTACCGCACTACTAAAACATTTAGTTGATGTTTCCGAAGCAATCAATTTCAGTTCCTCCTCGGTGCCAGTAGACTCCTCTCGGCTCTCTGCGAGTACAAGCACCTAGGTAAAGTAGAGTTGATGCTCATGTACACCTGGGGTCGTGAAGATGGTACATTTGATAGCGGATGGTATGTTGTTTGTTCCTTGCAATTATCACTGTAACGGCGTAACCTCACTCATAACTTGGTAGCGTTTCCGGTCATTCGGATCCTAACACCTCCGATTTCTCGGACGAACACGAAGAAGTCTACAAGCGCTTTCTGGAAGTTTGGGGCCAGTATGGTGAAAAATATTGTCAAAGTCCGTTCTATCTATTTTACTCCTTTCTTCTCACTCAATGTTCCCATAGCTCCAGACTCCTCTTCCAAGCAAAGAAGACTCGAAATTCCCGTTGACTCTACAGGCCGACCTCGATTTCCTGAGCTGGACTTAGAAAAGGTGACGGGTGAGGAGCTGCGAGAAGTCATGGCAGTGTATTTCAAGGCTTTGTGGGGTGCGTTAAAACCGCTGATTTTGTTTAATGATTCGGCTCGGATATTGACGACTGCCTCTAGGTTTTGCCGGACGTAAAGGACAACCTGCGTATGACGACGTCAAGGGCACTCAAGGAGTTTTCTTTGACTCCGGGGTGCACAAGTTACCTTGCTTCGGAAATCCACACGACAAAGAGTTCACGAGATCCATGGTGACGCAGTTGGCTGAATGGCTTTGCACACATTCCTCTATGTCCGCTACACAGCCTTTCGAGTTCTTGTCCGAAATGACGAAAGACCCGCAAATCGAGAACAATGTCCCGCGAAACGAGAAGGACGACCCACAAATCGAGAAGAACAACCCGCGAGATGAGAGGAACGACCCGCAAATCGAGAAGAACGACACTACAAGGCAGAATCTCGGAGGGGGATATATTGAGAGGGAAGAAGTATTAATGGGTGACGATGGGGGTGCGAAGGAGGACCGTGTTGAGACTCCTACAGACGAGGCCGGTCGGGTGGAGGTACAGATGGGTAGCAAGGTCCCTGTGGATGAGCGGAGTTATACAGAGGTAGAGAAGAACGAGGGGTGCGGTTCTGAGGGACAGATGGTTGAGGTGCATGGAGTAGGGGTGCAAGAAGATGGTATTAGGCCGGAGACGGATGAGACAGTTGAAGAGGAGGCCGACGGTACTGGGGTGGACAATGGGGTTAACAGTTTGGTTGAAGGAACGGCTGTGTCAAGAAAGGCAGGGAAGAAAGGGAAAAAGAAGCAGCCGGCGCAACATGGTTCTGCAGGGACAACTTTACGACGATCTGACCGTCGCAACGGCGCAACTGAGAAGGTAGATAGCAATCCGCCAAGGCCCGGAAAGCGTACGAACCCGAGTGAAGAATCAAATCAAGGGCGTCCGAAGCGGTTGAAGAAAGCTGTGACTAGGTCTGCTTGAGTTGGACGAGCTAGCAACTTAAGTGTCGCTGACTTGAGTCGGCTCAGGTTAGATAGTGAACTTGAGTTGGCTTCGACTTTAGTCGTCTTAAATAGACTAAGAAATGTATTTTACGTTGTATGTGACTTAAGATGGCTTGGACTTGAGTCATCTCAAGATAGATAGAAAAATTGTATTTTATGCTGTGACTTGAGATGATTTGTATCATGTTGACTTGAGATCAACTTAAGTCGGGTATTGACTTTGACTTAAGTTGCCAATAACTTGAGTTCGATTTTTGTTTGTTAACTTAAGCTTGACTCAAGTGTGGCCACCAGTGTGCCATGATAGTAGAATTTTATGACTTAAGTTGCTCTCAAGATGACTCGAGACAAAGGTGCTGAATTTGCACCCATCTTAAGATAAGGTGGTATAGATTCATTAATAGTGTGAAAGGTTATACAGCAAGATTGGATAGTTCATATGGTTTTGTAGGGGGAATGTAAGGCGAGTCATCTCTGTAACGTGTTAGTCAAGGTACCCTCATACCAAGTAGAACTTACGGGCGAGGATTGCTTCGATGTTCGAAATACAGCGCCATCCTTTCGGGACCGAGTCCTTTTTTCGCCCTAACCTTTTTGCACTGGCACGTACGCCATCTAAACATCAATCAGTAAGAAAGACAGAGTGAGAGATTCAAGACCTACAAGGAGGATCTGTAACTATTGCATCGAAAAGGCCGCCGCATCGCCAGGGGTTATGGGTGATATCGAAGGTGAGAAGGTCTATTCGGCCCGAAACACCGTACTGGGCTGCTGCTCGAAATACGCCCGGTGTACTCGCTAATCAAGCTGTGTAAGAAACATTGTAGAGAATGAGATCTGGTGCACGATCAGAACCTTTTCCTTGCATCTGTCGTCCATCGATATCGGAACCCAAAACTTGAGCACCAAAATATGCCGCAGGCTGAAAGACAAATTAACCAAGAGCATCCGGACGTTATCGGCGTACTGACATAGGCCATAGTTTCAGTGCCCAGGAAAGGGTCGTAAATCAGTTTTCCAGGTGAAGCCTACTGTACAATTTCAATCAAATCGCGTGTCACGTGTCACGCGCCATTTTCAAAAACCCCGCCATTATTTTTATTTCGACTTTTCAGATTTTCTGAGATTTATCAAAACCAAAAAAATGACCACTTTTGAGCGAATTGATCGAAATTGTACAGTACGAGTCTATCAATCATTTGATGAAATGCCAGTTGTCAAACCAATTACCAGAGTCTGATTTGCCATTAACAATGAAACCTCGGATTCCATGCTCGTATTGCCAAAGTAGTTTCGCTTTTTCACATCGAATGTCTTGATTAAAACGCGAGCAGACCCAAGTTCCTCGATCTACAAAGCAAAATTAGCAAATGTAGAGATCTCGCAAAAAGATGAACCTACCCACCTGCCGAGATATACTTGTCTAAACTGGCCGTGATCGTCGTGACGGTCTCTTATCATTCCTTTCTTCTCTACATCTGCAACATACTCAGCCACGAGAGGGTTTCGGAGTCAATGGTATCACTGACACTCTTCAAAACAACCTAAAACGATGTCTGGGTTTTTCATATCTATTTTGCCCATGAAATCCGTGTATGAAAAGCTTTCTACGACTTGTCTTTGTTGAGTTTGAGGTAATTTGTGATTAAATGCTGTCACAAAAAATTTAAAGGAGGTATTAAGTTTGTATCTTGACCATAGAGCTTGGTTTGCTCGATTTTGGACGTGTACTTCTTCATAAGTTGACCCTTGGGCGTAAAATTCATATATCGCTCTAGAAAAAGCAAAGTAAAAATATCCAGCTCTGCAGAAATTGGGCAAGACATACTTAATCAAAATACATCGTTTCGCGACGCGAGTTGTCGAGCATGATTTTCACTTTGCAGTCCGACTATCATGAAGGGACGATCTGTTTCTATTTCTCCCTCTGGCAGAGAGATATCGAAACCGTGAATTTTTGCAACTGATTGCAGCTCAGGAATGCGAAATTCATGATGAGCTTGGGCAAATACTATGAGGTACTTGAAAAACATTGAGATCTGGATTTAAGTCGAAAAGTCACTCGCTTACCTAAAGCATCGGTATACTAAATGCCTGGTCCGCCATCATGATGTCTACCAGTCTGGAAGCTCTTTTCAACGATATTATAACTTCCATGAGCCCTGATAACCGTGAAAAATACTTCTTTCTCCGAAGGGACCAATTTTTGAACGCAATTCCTAGCTCTCACTGACGACATACTTAAACTGCAAGTAATTCTTCCTGAGACCGTTGTCCTGGCCGCGTTGGACATTATTGACAGAAACAACGGTAAGACGATGATTTGTACTGAATCGCATCTACCCCGTCTCCCAACATCAATATCCTCCCCAACTCCTCGAATCATTTCCATTTCGCACAATTCCGACTCCAAAAGTCACCTCCATTCTTATCCCATCAGGACTGAACAGAATCCTGGGACTCCCATCGTTCAGAGCATCCGTCACGGCCTATACGTATACATAGGCGGGAAATCCGAAACAGTGCAAATAAGGTAAATCAGTGCTCCGGACACACGCATCGGGACCGCAAGAATAATCGTTAGTCTGCGAGTAGCCGCGCCTCTTTTTGACGCGACCGGGATAGTATATAATAAGTTAAACCCTAACCTTCGCTTAAACGCTTTTGACGCGCTTTTTGACGCGCCTTGCCTTACTGGGTTCAACCAAAATTGTTCATGCCTCCGCC
Organism: Dendrothele bispora CBS 962.96; assembly: GCA_004369135.1. NCBI lineage: Eukaryota > Fungi > Basidiomycota > Agaricomycetes > Agaricales > Dendrothele > Dendrothele bispora. The sequence continues at coordinate 79,178 of ML179177.1, read as the reverse complement.
CATCTCATTCTCGTCAAATGAAGGACTTCAAACCCTCAAGACTATTACCAGGACTAATATTCCTCAATGGACTGAAGGATTGCGGCCTCTTCAACTTCAATCCATACCACTCATTCTCGAAAATCAAGACGTATTTGCAATTACCGCAACTGGAGATGGAAAATCAGCCCTATTTGCAGTTCCGATACTCGTGCATCAAGAATTGCGAAAGAGGGCAAGAGGTTGGGTTCATCATTGCTAGGAGACTCCCGAGGTACTTGAGAGGGTGTTATGGGACTCGGAAGACTTGCGGAGGGTAACGTCGTTGTCAAAAATGAATTATTTGACCGTACGGAATATTCAGGAAGTTGTTTAAAAACAGTAATTGATGGATTCTGATCGAGGCCGACATTTTTGGTTATCCGTCGTCCGGATTTTGATTTCGGGGGAGGCATGAATGTTCTAATGGTTTCCAAGCTAGGTTCCGTTAACGAGAGGTCGGTAACGGGGTCGATACGAGGGTAAATGCTGTCTTTTCTTGTTGTTTCGCCTCGGTTTGTTGGTAGGGAGATAGAGTCGGGTTTAAGGGGAAATGGGTCATTTTGATTACTTGTCATGGTTTATATTTGAGAGAGAGCTCGCATTTAGAGGAAAAAACGCGTCTTGTAGGTGCAGACACGTCAAAGGCAGTGGGCGTAGGAGGTAAACGCATTGAGGCCGCGCGTCCAAAATGGGGTTAAGGTTTAACTTTTTACATAATATCCCGGTCGCGTCAAAAGAGGCGTGGCTACTATACTTAGGACTAGTTCATGAATGAAATTGACGCTCGGGAACGTTCCAAGAGCACGAAACCCAGACCTCGTTCGGTATCAACAACGAAGCCAGCCTCAAGGTTACGACACGGAACGTCTGGAACCTCCACCTACCTCTCACAAAAGATTTTTCGGGCAAGTAACTTAAGCTTATTACACCCTCAGCGCTTTTTACACCTCACAAAAGAATACCCTCCTCCCACACCGAAGCAGAATTCTGCCAGAGAGTCTTTTTACCCACATACACGACAGTGAACAGTTCATAAACTCCTGAAAGAGGAGTCTCCAGGTGAGGCCAACATATGCAGTGGGTTGTGCATGCATTGTTATGACGCCAACCTGGCAACAGAACAAGATGGTGTTCCCCCTGAGTTTGATTCCTCATGAAGGACACAGATTCAAATCCCGCTGGCGTCGTATGAGCATTAAGAAACAAGGTTTTTATATCTAGACAACACGGGACTATATTGAACTAGGGGGCCAGTCCATACCTTATATGATGTATTACTTATATATGCTGTGTAAGTGTGTCACAAACGAAATCCAAGACTGGATAGAACCACGAATTTAAGTCGTTCGTCAACCTCTTCGTCCAAATACTAAAGCAGATTTCAAAAGTCTAAGTTTGCGGCAATATTCACTTGGTACGGACAGCTCAATTTTCAGTATGGAAAACAGCGCGGAAGTATCAGATGGTACCTATCACGATATATAATGCGCCCTCGGGAAACAAAGAATCCAAGAGGATTGGTTACATGTAAGAGTTGAACTGCGAGTACTACTTACGAGACCGAATATATACGAGAAAACATTGGAAGAGGATTTATCGGTCCGGTGTGATGGCGTGAGAAAAACTAGCAACTGTCAGGCCGTGGGAACTGTTCGGTGCTGACGGGGGCTAGTCGGACTCGGGGATTCCGATTAGGTATAAGAGAGAGTCGGGGATGGATTGCTCCAGCTCAACAAATCTCTGATCCGCCCCCATCCAAGTCACCTTTCAGACCCTTTTCTGACGAACAAACGGCCGACAATGACTACCATGGAAAGTACAGTACCGACGCTAGCGGCAAAAGCAAAAACTGTGGCAGTTGCTCACCGAACATTGCAAAAGACCTCCACGTCGGTCATTTGAGGAGTACGATCATTGTTGCTTTCCTCGTAAAGGTCTATAAAGCATTGGGTCAGAACGTTCTACCTCGGAGATTGGGGACTCGAGTGCGTTTTTACAACTGCAAAATACTAAACTATCTCGCGTGGTTCAACTAGTTTGGTCTCCTTTCCGTCGGTTTTGAACGGGGCCAGGTTGGTCAATTTGGACAAGTGTCGCAACCTTTTTTCCTCTCGGCAATTTGGTCTCTTCTATAGGCGTCACTTTTCTTCAGACAGACGGAATTTCCATATTTCACTCGGGATATCGACGATACGAAAATACAACGGGATGATCTACGTCGTCTTCTCCCAACAAGATCTCCACATATTGCTCCGTTCTTCAAAGTCCTCGAGTTCCCTTAGGTAAAGATCTGTATGCATGCCAAATACTGCTTGGTTCAAGGAATAAGTACCCGAAAGTGCATAGCTGTGTTCCTTGACCAGTTCATCCAGAAGAATGACGAAAATTACAAGGCCGTGGAAGATCCGGAATGTATGAGTATGAAGTCGGGTTATTACAAGAGTGAAAATCCAAGATACGGCTGCAAAGAGGTGAGTATCTTTCCTACCAATTCATTTTCGAATTCATTTTTGTTCTAGGATAAAAGTTACATACCTTTAACCGCGACACTAGCCTATAACTCCAACACACGCGCGCCCGACTCGACTTCTTCCTTCCCCAAATCGACATCACATCACTTACCCTCACCTGATCACACGCTAGGGAAATCGTTTTCCTCCTTGGTGAAAACAGCACCGGTGGGCCTAGTGAAGTCGGAACGTTTGCATAACATCAATACTAAGTACGTCTGATCTCTAGCTGTCTCCCTCTAAGTACTGCCGCCTCAGAACGGACGTACGATGACGTAATCCGCCTTTGTCCCGCTTTTCTTTCAAGAAGTATATAAGTCAAGTCAGTTCGCCCTTTCTTTCATCCTCCATTCCACTGAGCCACTTGTTTTGCTTCATCCAGTCGCTACACCGTCATGAATATATCACTCCGTTACAGAATGAGAAGATGGGCTGCAGATCATCCCGGTCAGTAAGCAGTGCCCATTGTACAAGTCCGTCCGCGACTGAGTGCATACCTTTCCATTCTCCAGGTCCCAACGACGAGCACGACCCCATTGTTGGGTCTCGATTCACCAATCTCGCCCACATTGACGACCGTGACATACACATCGACATAAACCAAAATGATAACGACTATGCTAACAGCAATTATTGCGCCCTAATGCCCGTGGCGAGCATGAGTGAGTTTTTGATGATTATTGTCTTTCAAGAAGTTCTCACAATTCCACGTCGTCAAAGTCAACCATGAAAGAAACTTCGTTCCAAACGCAACCGCTGGTATTTATCGCCTCGAGCGATCGCGAGGTATGTTTTTCCCATCGATTTTTCATTCTCTCTCTAACCTACTTCTCCTTATGTAGACACGGACGCTCCTATTATCGCATGGACCGCCGAAGGACACAAGGTGATCATCAACCGACAAGTTGTTGACACCGTCGGTATTGGTGTGTTTGACCCTTACTATACAACTTCTCAAGCTATCTCACATCATTTTCCTGCAGGGATCAGCCGCGCTGTCATTTGTTCTTCTCTTTGTAACGGTAACGTTACTATCACCGTTCTCCCTGCTGCACGCAATGACAAGCCTATCGGGTTCAGTCTCGTTCGCTTGGCCTTGCTAGTCTGTCTCGCCACCGTCGTCACCTTTGCTGTTATCAACTACCTCCATGGTGTCTCTCTACCCCGTCTCATATCCGAGTATCTGGCAAACAACAGCCACTCCTTCGACGTTGTGTCCTTAACCAATACTATGGCTAACAGCCCTTTCTTCACCCCGGAAGAAGTCGCCTTCTCTTTTCTTGTGCTTCTTTCTATCGCTGTACTTATAGACCTAGGCATCAGCATGATTATTCCCTAGATGTAATATTGTGATTACATACATTTATACTGACTTAAGAAGTTTTTGTTGTAATCATTGTAACAAGACCAAATTTATTCAAGGGGTTTTGAAGGACGTTTGGCGATGTGCTTAAGCCAATTAAGATAGCTGTACCCCGTCGTTCTCCGTCCCCGACCCTTTCTTATCTAAGGGCCTGTTCGGTAAAAAGTTGCTACCGCTGTTACGGTATACATGGAAAGTAGCAACAGGACACGTCATCGAAAAACAAGTTACTCCTTCCATATTTAGTAGAATATACCGGTAACCTTAGCATCGTCAACTTTTACGGAACAGGTCCTAATAATTTGTTTAATATGAGCAGCGTCCCTGAGTGGTCAAAGCGTGACAGTACTAATACCCCTGACGGAATTGGGATACGATGCTTCGCCACGTATTTTCTGCCGCAGTGTTACGCATCTAAACGTGAGGTTGATCAGTTTGTAGAGTATCAATTCTGAGGGGAAGACGTTGAGAGGTTTTTCAATTCGATTTCCCTGTTTGTGCATTTCTTTGTCTACCATAGCAGGACAAGGTTTCAACAGGAAATAGTTCAAAAACTCAATTACAAAGCGTGAACGCGTGAACGACCCTGTGAATCTTTCTTCCTACCAAACCATCATGGCAGACGAAAGCAAGTTGATCAAGCTGAGATATATCTTCGAGACCGGGACCTCTTCTACTCCCGGTGCAGCCCATTACACGATCGGCTGGGATTGGAGGACGTTTCTGGAAACCCTTAACACTAACACCTTAACTCCAAGAATGCTCCGGGACATGACTTCTCAACCTCATGTTGCAGCCGCTTCGTTGAACCTGGTCGTACTCGAAGATCCAGTTCAATGCACTAATACAGGTGGCGAGTTGCTTGGAGAACTCGACACCAATCAGAGGCGCAGGTTGTTGAATGCACCACGCAGAGTAATACAAGACGTGTCGAGCTGTTCTAATCTTGACGAAATCATTGTCGAAGATTTGGATTATTACGAAGATCCTCCCCACACGACGACGTACATAATATCTAAACAGATCCTTAGTGAGCCTCCTTTCTCTTGCCATGCTGCAGCTGATTCAATAGCTTTCCGCAGATCTACCAGTAGATGAGCTTAAGCCTCTCCTGACTCTCGGCATTGGCAAAAGAATCCCGCCTGTGTGGAATTTGGAAATTATCCAGTCCAACTGCACCTTCCTTGATACTCGTATAGAGGGACACCAGATGGCAATTGACACGATCAAGAGTTACAAGAAGAGGCTGTCAGAGAAAAGAGTCATCCCTGTGAGTACTGTCGGCGTTGATTTAAATTTTCGTATATTAAAAATTCAAGCAGAGGTCTATTTACAAGTCTGACTCGGAGTCGCTAAATCTTTACCGGGAGGTCAGAAGACTTGTCCCTGAAGACACCTACAAAGAATATTTCGAAGAGGAGAAGGACCCAGATGAAGAAATGGACGACGGTCATCGTAGTGACGCTGGCTCAGCACTACCTCCGAATTCTTCCTCTGATCTGGGGTCTGTCTCTCACGAGGAGCTTGTGGGAATCATCTGCACCATCTCCCTAATGAAGCGCATAGCTGGCTTTCATCGTCGCAGCTACTCACAGTCATCATCCATTCGTACAACCAATTTCTGCCAATTGTTCCCGTCTGTTCCCCTGACTATTGATTGGGTTGCAAAAGATGCAGATCGTAGATATACATATATGGAGTAAGTGAAGTCAAATTTCTGAGAGCATTGTCTTTTTACTGATGTACGGGAAGAGGTCAATACAGCGGGCTGAGTGCCCTTCTCACTACGACTGGATTAGGATCAGTAGTCTTTCATCCAAAGCCCGATTTTCATTTGCAAAACGGTTATCTGTTGCCCCTGATTGGGGAAGTGGACTCAAACATCGAGGAACAAGACAAGTATCGAATGCTTGCAAACGCTATCATTCTTTCTAGAGTTGGCACTTGGGCCTTCCCTGAGGGTGTGTCCGAAGACTCCAATGACTCATCCAAGAGGGAGCCATTCATTGTGCTGGCCATGTTCGTTTCCAAGAAGATGACAGTGGACCTATATTGGACCCACACAGTCTACGGCGTCCATGTGAGTACCCTCAGGAGTCAGTAGGTTCTTCTGTTCATGGGAGATAACGATTTTTTAGACTGTCATCTTACAGGAGGAGCTTGATCCGAGTGAAATCGGTCTTGCACTTCTTCTCCACGTAACATTTTACAATCTTCGGCAACAATGGAGCAAGGTTCCGGATATGGATCCCGAGCGGCAGCGAAAGCTCGAAGCTTTCAAACGTGATCTAAAAGATACCTTTAGCAAGAGTTCATCTTCAGATTCGTCCAAGAAGAGAAAGGGTCCTGATTCACGACCAAACGAGGAAGGTTCATCTTCGGATTCATCCAAGAAGAAAAGGGCTCCCAATTCACAATCAAATGACAAAGGTTCCAGCTCTGGGCAGTCACGCGGATTGGGTTCAGGTCAGCGCTACAACTCTCGAGCAGAAGGTTCTCAAACACCGACTCTCGATGATTACTTCACTCCCGAAAACCGGCTTATGTTGTATGGCTTTCCCTCACCTAAACCTACCACACCCAAACCTATCCCCATTCATCTGGAAACGGTAAGTAGCTGTTTTGCCATCATCTGCCATCATAGACACAAGCTCATAACAGCCTAACACCAAACAGCCGACGCATATAAGGGTTCTTCTCGAGCCTGAAGCAACCCTTGTGAAGGATTTTTCTGAGCTTGTCTCAGTCTGCCTGAACAACACCAAGTTCCTCATTCGTGACTTCTTGGATGTCCCCATCCACACCCCCCAACTTGTAGGCAACGATGCCTATCAAGGCATTTACAGCAATGCGGTTGTCCCTGTTAAAATGGACGATTTTCTTGGTAAAGAACTTGAAATCGCTATTCAGGTCCTGGACTGTGTATGTGTCCTACACACGCTCAAAGTAGTTCACCTCGACATCAATGCCCTGAACTTCGTTTGGGACAAAAATACGAGCTCGGTAAAACTGTCAAAATTTGCTTTGGCAAGAAAATGTCCAGACACTGAGGCAAAAATATCTGGCCCTGTTGGAATTCTGGTGCCTCCGATAGATTTGAGAGAGTACAATCCCTACCATGTTGACAATTATGCCACAGGCCTTGTGGTGGCCTACCTGCTTGAGGCTGCTAATCCTGATCCCGAGGATCTAGATCCTTTACGGTTCTTGGCCGAGAAGGCAAACTGCATGATCAGAGACAGACAACCTGGACCGGAACAAGTTTTGCAGGAGTTTCGCGAGCAGTATGACCGCTTTGGGATCAAGCCAAGCCCAATTGTAAGTCCTGGGCCCTCGTCAGTTCATTAGCTTATAGCAGTTTCTGTTTACCTCGACGTCTTGTTTCGATATGGTCTTGCTGTATGTTCTAGTCCCTAGCCATTACGTTCTTTTTTGTACTTTGTACTGTACTCTATACTCACTGGTTGAATGTAAACTAAGTTTCTTGTGAATGATGGACTGGATATAAAAATGGTTTTCTCTGAGACTTGCGCAAGGATTGTAACATTAAAGTTGATTGTCGTTAATAACCTGAGTTTTCTGCACTGCCAGAAGTCTGGCTTAGTCAGCCGACGGAGCAAACAGACTGAAACCCGCCAATCTTTTCCAGTGCCACTTGATTTCGCGATCCCTTTGAACATCCCCTTGTCGGTCATGGATCCTTATGCACCTACTCTTCCTTTGTCCACTACACCTATATAAACTGTGACCTCTCATGGGCTTTGTGCAACCACCTTCTTGTTCTCGGTCAACTTCAGGTATTGCCACTTCCCCACCCTTCCGACCTGAGCTCATCCTGTGCCCTCAGTGCTTAGCATCTCGCATCAGCATCAAGTCTCTATCCATCAATCATCCCTTCAAGTAAGATGTCGGATTTCGTGCTCTTCGTACTTGCCGTTGTTGGCGCGGTCGCCCTTCTCCGAGCATTGACGTTCCCCCACGAGTAGTCAGTTCCCTTCATTCTTTGTCACCGATCCAAACTTTTTCTAACTGCTATTTCACAGTCACTTCTTGCCTGAGGCTGATGGTTTCCTGGAATCCATGTACGTCTTTAAATTTCTCTGTCGGAATCTCAAATGACAATTACTTTTACTAGCACGGCTCTAGCCAGCTGGATGACACTCTTCTACTTCGCTGTTAGATTCATGTCTGGCCGTTTCGTCCTCATGCTGGTGTTCAAGTCTGACCAGTCTCCTGAGGACGCGACTGTTGATCCAAATGCAATGGATGTTGATGAAGAGGAATATTTCAACGTGTTTTAGTCTGACATTTGTTTGAGGAGGAGGAGGAGGAGTAAATATAGAGTCACTAAAGAAATGTACCAGTAAAGTATCGAAACGTTGCCTTTGCATCTAGAATGAGTTTTCAAAAGTACTTGGGAGGCACGCGACTTTTTGACGCCCGCTCGCGAGGGAACTCTTCCTGCTCGACGTCGAACGCACTTGCTTTTAATTTTTGGGCGGTAGAATGATTCATGCTTCGAAGTGCGAATGTGCAAGGTCCTAGAGAATAGGTCGTCCGAGTCAAATTACTGTTGTCGCTCCCAGAAAGTGTAGCGCGGAATCTTCGTTTTCTCTCGCTTTCCGCATCTTGTGAAGGTACAGAAATGAACAAGACTTCGCACTAAACAAATCTACCAAGGAGGTCTGGTCACCGTTCCATTCACATTCCCAGCGCTCATATCTTAATGGCAACCGTTTCGTAAATCGCTATTTGTTCAAGAACTCAAGTTTCAAATACAAAAACAAGAATGGTTCGCGGCTACAAGTGCTTTCCCGCTTGTAACAGACCCCTACAACTCCATACCGCTTGCGAGCCTGCTAAACATATCCTTTCTTCCGCTACTCAGACTTCCATCGAAATCGCGAATGCCGTTGGAGTTGAAACAGCATTTTCAGTTGACTTTTCAGCATCGCCGTTGGCGTTGGTTGGGACCGGGTTCGGTGGTCAAGTTTGGGAAAAGCGGACAGGTGAGCCACCTATTTATCTCGAAGCAGCGATAATCAGAGGAGAAATGAACAGAACGTAGCGAGACAGCTCACAAATGAACAATGCCGTATCAACATACCCTTGAAAATGCATATATTCCCGCTACCTTAAGTAGTGGGTCTTATCGTGCGGTTCCCGTTTGCATGTTGGCAGACAAAAGGTTTTTTGGTCCCGGTCCGTGCATCGCCCTGAAAACCTTGGTCGCTTCCCATTTCGCTCCTGTGTGGTGCTGAATTGTATCAATCGAAGATGAGTCTATGTCCCCACTACAAGTTGTCCCGATGTACTTGTTGATCAAAACGTTGTAATCAACAACGGACCAGGCTGCGTCAAATTGCGACTGTGTAAACCTTGCGTTCGATCACTAAATCCCCACTACAAGATTATCCCGATGTACTTGTGGACCAAAACGTTGTAATCAACAACGGACCAGGCTGCGTCAAATTGCGACTGTGTAAACCTGGCGTTCGATCACTAAACCGAGGTAACGTACCCGCGATGGCTCTTTGTTGTCAAATTGAATGCGCTGCGTTGGCGAGTGAGAATCTTAAACTTGGCTGGGGGAAATATATAGTTCTGACAAAAGGTAGGTGCTGGTGCTGGTGCTGGAGTCGTAGGAAAACCCGATGGTGAAGGCGTTGGCGGTGAAGCACATCTCGTTATTTGTGAAGGGGTAAATGTGTTGTTAAGCTTCAGTGTTGTTTGTTTTGCGGAAGGATTATATTTTTTAGCTCGTACACGCACTTGTAGCTAATGCAGTCAGACTGTTGGAGAAATGTGTCCTTGGACTACGAGATTTTCTACTTAACGACGGTATTTTCTAGCTGAGAAGAAAAAAGGGTGATAACTATGTAGAGTTGATTACAAAGTTAACTTTGTAAGGTTTGGTAGTTTCAGCGAGGGTGTTGAGGTAGCGGGCGCGCGGTGCCGCGCCAGCAGGCCCTCCAGTGGTTATATCATAATACCAACTCTCGTCTTCATCAAAATTTTTGAGATATTCGGGGTCCCATCTTCTTGTTGAGCCTATGCCACCGGACCGGACCGGTACAAGTCGTCCGAACCGATCCACCTTTTTTTCGTTCCTTCACCTTCGACGCCCTCAACGTTCTCCACCATCACGGTCCACGCTTCACGCTGACACCAAGATAATTCGGCTCTTTTTTCTAAAAAGGTACTTGTCATCTCTACCCACTCTTGTAATCGTTGATGGTGCTGCACTGAAATTAGATTTATCAGTCTTCAAGTTGTTCCTTTAATAACCATAGATTGTCGGAATACGGATACCGTATGGCGGTCCAGGAAAAATGAGTTTTGCTGGTATGAGGTGTTGACAGAGCAGACTTGAAGGTTTGAGACCAACCCTCCTCTCGTTTTAGTCGAAAAAAAAACACTTAGACATAGATCGACCTACAACTCATATTCAAATTCGCCCTCCAAAATCAACACTACATACACCAAAATCAACACTACATACACCGAATCTTCAACCGTCGTCAAGCTTTCGATGCTGTGTCTCCTCTTCTCCCGGTGTCAGCAGCTTTCTTTTCGTTTTCCCGGTGCCAAGCGGAAGACATCCTTTCTCCTACCCTTGATCAACCCCACCACCATTTCCAAAGAAGCTTTTATTCCGATTACTTCGATTCCCACTCTCTCGACAACAGCCTTGGGATGGTTTTAACCACAACGCCACTCACCACATCCCACCTTACGCCCCACTACCGCTGCTTACTTTCTCACAGCTATTTTACCAGAGCTATACGCCCTCGCTCTGGTGAAACAAAGAGGTAGAAGCAGCCTTGCGAGTCTGTTTATGTGGAGTATGCCGATCCTCTCTGACAGACTTCATTTCAGCTCTTACGAGCTTTTATCTGATCCAACGCACCAACAATTTCCCGAAATTTACTTGACCACTACCCCCGTCGTCTATCGAACAACAATCGGCCAACAACACTATGCCTACTGTCGATCTTTTGTCAAGCTTTCTGCCTTGTTTACTCTACAACCGCCTCGAAGTTCTTTCGCGGACTTACGATGACGTAATCTTTCTATATCCCGCTTTTTTCTTTCAAGAATTGGTATATAAAGTCAGCAAGTCAGTCAGCCCTTTCTCTTCATCCCCCTTCCTCACCTAGCCACTCGTATTGTTTCATCCAATCGCTACCCGTCATGAACCCGAACCGCCCACCACCACCCAGTTATGTGTACAGGTTGAGAAGACCCGGTAAGCAAACAGACCCCTTTGTCCGTCTGCAACTGAGCGCATATCTTTCTCTTCTCCAGGTCACGTCAATGAACACCCACCTATCCACTCTCCAGCTCACAATGACGAGTACGACCCCGTTGTTAGGTCCCAATTCACCAACCCCACTGACATTGACGACCGTGACGGACAAAGCAACTTCCGCCAAAACGATAACGACTACGTTAACTTTGATCGACGCGTCTTCGTCCCGGTAGCTAGCATGCGTGAGTTTTTTGATAATCACTGTCTCTCGCGGAATTCTCACTTTCCCAACAAAGTCAACTATGAAAGAGACAACGACTTCCCTCCAAACCCAACCGCTAACATCCATCGTCTTGAACGAGGTATGCTTTTTCCCATTTTTTTCATTCTTTGTCTGACCTACCTCTCCCTCGACAATTTTTCCATAGACACTCCCTTTACCGCATGGACTTCTAACGGAGACAAGGTGGTCGTCAGCCGTCACGTTGTTGACACCGTCGGTATGGGTGTGTTTTATACTTACCATATGACTTCTCAAGTCATCTCACATCGTTCTCCTGCAGGGATCACTCGCGCCGTTGTTTGTTCCTCCCTTCGTGACGGTAACGTTGAGATCGTTGTACTTCCTTGGCACCAAAGCGTTGCACGCAACGACAAGCCCGTCGGGTTTAGCCTTCTTCGCTTGGTTTTGCAAGTCTCTCTTGCCGCCGTTGTCACTTTTGGTATCATCAATGGCTTACACCTCAACGGTGTCGAGCTGCTCCGTCTCTTATCCCAGTATCTGACCAAGAACAGCCACGCCTTCGAGGCCACACTTTTAACTATTAACGACCCTTGCTACACTCTCAAAGATGTCGTCCTCTCTTTTCTTTGTGTTCTAAGTGTCACCGTACTTGTAAACCTAGGCATTAGCAAGATTATCCCTGAAACGTAGTGTCTACATTCTAGCTCAAGAACTTTTTGACTCCGTTGTACTTTTAAATTTACAGTGTTACATGTACAAGAATGAATTTGAACAAATATGTTTTTCTCGTGAATTTTGACACTTCAGCAATTCTGGGTCATCAAGCGTGCTCACACAGATGTAACGGAGTTTATCTTGGACAGGTTCCTGTAGGTAAACGTACGGTTGTATAAATCAACGTATCGCTCATCAGTAGAAACATACCAGCGCTGTAAGACCAACACTCGGATAATGACGCCAGAATGAAGCTCCCACTGTCATCACGGAATTTGGGATGTAGGATCGTTCCAGAGCCGTTGTCGGTGATGTGAGATTTACGATTTTTTGAAAGAGTCGAGAGGAACTTTGGCGGTTAGACCGTAGCTGGTGCCAAAAGCTTTTTGATAGATTTGAAGGCAACTCCAATACGAACTCAAAGCAATGACGCAGGGAAGTCCTTGCATCATCGAGACAGTTCATACTGAAGGTATGCTCCGTGATGTTCTAAGAGTGTCGCGATTCACAGACCTCGATTTGACGACAATAACAAGATCGCATGGTCGTGAGCTAGAAAAGCTATAGTGGCTGAATCTCGACAGGTTGAAAATTGGATTCTGGCCAGTAAATTTCCCAATTTTACATGGAAATCCATACCTGCAACATGCGCACAACTTACAAAAAAAACTCCGCAAAGTGAACCAGTTTTTTTTAAAAAATATGATCTGCAGCTTCAATCGTTCGAGAGCGAAAGTATATTAAACCTGTATTACAACCAACATGGCTGTATGAGCTTGAAACAATTTCAACCCATAAAGAATATGAAGAGGAAAGTTTAGAATACTCCACCTCGTCCCGAAATAGTTGTGATACGGGATCGCTGTACGGTTTGCGGTGAGAAATCCTCAGCATCTATCGCGGGATAGGATTAGCAAAAGGTTCGGCTCACTATAATGCAGCACCAAAGATGTAGGCTAGGGATTCGATGAATAACCATTTTCAGAACGATTGAATGTAGGAGGCGGTGATACTAACTTAGGGCCTGTTCGACCAGTGGATTTCCCACAGCCTAGCCAGCGGGATGTAGTAGCGCGTCGTACTACCATTGTCTTCACCTCCATAATTCTGTACCGTTTAGACCCAATTAGTGACTGTAATCGTTTTCAGAAGACTTCTACTAATAATTTATCACTATTTTATCATCACCAGACCCATAGTACTGCTTTTTTCCACCCCGGCATACCGGTCACAACCCCACCACACACCTGCACTCACTGGTCGTCAATAGGTCAAAGAGCTTACACAGGAGCACCCAGATTGTATTTATAATGAGCTAGGAATGGAATGCATGGAAACGTTTTCTTTCAGAGCTTCGGAAGTCGTGTTTTGAATTTGGTTTTTCGTCGAAGGGGCACTGTCTGGAGTTCCAAAGTTTCAAAGTTCCAAATTGATCAGAGATGGCTCTCTCTACTAATTGGCACCTAGCACTACACTTTCTGGGCTTTTTGGAGGTGCTGTTGTCTGCAGTCTTGACTGACTTGGATTTGCTGTCTGCAGGTTTTTCAGCAGATGAGTTGTCAGGTCTCGGCCCCAATCTGAGTCGCATCTTAGAGAGCCTAAGCTTTCACATGAGCTAAAGAACATTACTAGTAGAGACAGTAGAGAAAGCGAGCATAGATATTTATTTAAGGCGACGTTTGCCTTCAGATCCACTGGCTGGGCTGTGGGAAATCCACTGGTGGATCCAGTGGATCGTATCCGAACAGGGCCAAAGTTTATACTCAAATCCACGAGACCGGTCGTCCGTTAAACCGTTAAACGTCGATATGGAAGAGAACACAGAAGTATGGACATAGTATTAACCCAGCAAGAAGCAAAAGAGCAACAAAAAAACGCAGAGAACACCCGTAAAAGCGGCCCATTCAATCAGAAGCCCAATAAGTTTTGGTAAACTGTTAGTACATCGAGGAGGAGGAGGGGTTGTTTCCGTCTCTGAGTTTCAAGGTCAGCAAACTACTCTTTTATGTTTGAGCCATTTTTTACCTTCATCAGTTCCAGACGCCGAGAACATGTCAGGGACGGTTTCGTGCTCACTGAAGGTAACCCCCTGGGCCTTTCCAGCGGAATTAAAGGACGGGATATGAACGACCTCGTTCTCATTGATCCCAACCCATGGAACAAGGCCTCCCTTCATCGAGTTCAGATATTCTGGTCGATAGAACGAGGAGGGAAGACCGGGGGGAGGCTTTCTTTCCATCAGTTGCTTACTCAGCACTCTGCGAATTCGTTTTCTTCCTCCTTGATTGAACAGCGATTTCATTCCGGGCCTTGTAGCATCAATGTGTTCGAATAGACGGTTGAAGTTGGGATGTCGAAATGCAAGGTCTTTAACCACCATGACTTTCTCCCCATCCAGTTCGACGGTTTCATCCTCCGACATACCGTCGATCGTCAGCCGGTCAATTGTGGTGAGCGCTGCAGCCCAGAACCTGAGACCTTCCTCGTCGCCAGTACCTCGTAAATGATCAGTCATAGTTGCGCAGATCTGCAGACGAGTTGAGAACTTCTGCGGGAAGATATACGGATCATATGATCAAGGTTCAGACGTAGCAGCAAAGAAAATCCATACATAGCTCATTCCACGTCGTTTTCTGCTGCGTATCTTCTTTTCCTCGTACTTCGTAGCCATAGCCTCACCATAAGGAGCCTCCTGCCCTCGTGCAGCGTAGATACCTTGAAAGATGTCGTAAAGGCGAGTCCTGAATAATTCGTGCCAATCTACCGCATCATCGCCAGACAGGCGGCGTGAAATGCCCTCAGACTCTTGTACTAGGGTAGCTGCCATATCTGCCAGAATTTCGACCAACGCACGGTTCCATGCGGAATCTCTCATCGCAGTGGGACTGTTGGGAGAAATATCAAGACGGAGAACGGCATGATCAGGGCCGAACGTCCGAGGGTCTGTGTTGAACAGGGCTAGTCTTTCATTGGAAACAGGCTCCGTCATTGCAATATCTAACATTTGATGAACATTGAAAGCGTCTTGAAGTATAATTCGACCGACGTGCTGTTAAATGACATGAATAAGTCGTTTTGCTGGAAGGACTGAGGAGACGCCAACATTGATCAAATCTTTGTTTGTACGGCAGGATTTCTTTGTGCGACAGGTTATAACGGATTATTCATTGGGCATTTTGGGCATACTCACTGCAAGGTCTTCCCATAAAAGGACGGCCTAGTAAGAATGTATAATGAGATGGATTAGTTTAACAAGACACAAGTAATCTGACGCGGACAAACCATGGTTTAGTTTAAAAGTGGTGACTGTGGTCAGTCCTTGACATTACTAATTACTTTGTCACGGGCAATGATTATGAAAATGACTTTTTTGAAATCATAAGTTAGTAGTTACTGAGGGGACGAACGAAGCTGCCCCTGTCAACAGTATCCACTGCGGTCAACCTCGTCTTCGACCCCTGCAGAAAAAATAACTCTTGATTCATCGCCCTCTCCCTCTGCATCGTCTTGAGCATCTTCACCTTTACTACCTGCTGCTTCCTTGTCCTCATCTTCATCCAGGTATATATAAAGTCCTCATCCTCACTCTAAAGCCCATCCTCATACCCGGCGTACGGTTCTCCTATGCGAACACAAAATCTCCGGAGGGTGTAGAAGTAAATTTGGAGAGTGAAGACACAAAAACGAAAGCTTGGATCACTGGCCGAGGGGATTCTCACCGACTGCAACAAAATGCCTGTATATCCGGTCCATAGTACACATGTCACAACTATAAACGCGCTAACGAAATAAATGAATGGACTTGCAAGCCTCCGTCTTTCTTACAAAATGAGAGTACGTTTCGCGTGCTCCGTGCAAACTTGACAATATGAGAGATGAAGTTTTCCGGAGGGTTTTGAAGATATAGGACAATGGTGCAGTCATCAGTGGAAGCAACAATGTGAGCCTGTGTCTGGAATGACCGGGGGCAACGTTGGGTTCTGATACTAAGGACGTGACTATACTGTTGCCATGCTTATCGACGACTTGATTGAGTTCAGCTTGAAACGCCCATCGTGACGCCTTTCAGTACAGAAAGAAAGAGGAAGGAGGTGGACAAACTTTTTGAGTTCTGTCAAAATACCATATGAAAATTCGCCTGGACACGTTCCCTACGATGAAGGCATGCTGATTTGTTCTCAAGATACATCCAGGCTGAAGAGGAGTACGCGTTCTGTACATTATGAGGTTTTTATGCTAGATGAGGGGCAGCAACAGCGGCCGAAGACCTCCAACGTTCATGAAGACTCAAAATATACGTAAAGAAACAAGCAGCCGCTCCCGAAAAAACACTCCTATCATCTCAAAACGTACCTACCAGCACTTTCCCTCCCCGAAATCTCAACCCAAGCAAGGATGGCTCGAAGAAGCGACCAAAGAATCCCCAGAATCTCCATCCTCAATCCCTAGCAGATACGATTAACGGCCAAGGTATAGAAGAGAGCGATGACGAGGCGAGCGAACGGATAAACCAAGATCAAAACAAACCCGAACCCGTACAGATTGAAAACGGACCTCATGTAAACCAAAGCGCCACCTCCGTCAACTCATTATGGAGCCGCTCCTCCTCTTTATCACCCTCTACCTCAACAGAAAAAAACCGAAACCCAAAACCGGCCGCGTTTCCTCAACTATCTCCCCCAAGTTAATGAGAACGTCAACTCAAACCAGAGAGGGCCCGCCCTATCGGCACCGTAAGATATACAATCAGATCTAAAGCGTAGTGCAGGTAGTTTGTGTTATTCTCGCAATCCGTCAACGTGATTGGGTCATTCCAGTCTTGTCCTCAGAAGAAGCACTGGACTGGGTCAAACGGCTGATTTCGGATTGGAAAACTGTGCATGATACTTATGGCGAAGTATGCTGGTAAAACTTCCGATGTATCGCATGCCTGGTTTGCTGGATTATGTGGATAACGCGAACGAGCAATGTTATGCGAGTAATATTACATTCAAGTTACAGTACATTTTAAGAACATCCTTCAAAAGTCTGGGAGATCGGGCACCTCATGGAGCGGAAAATCTTTCTTACTTAACTTCAGGTCGTCAATCTGGTATGGATACTTAGCCAGTTCTTGCAGGTGTCCAGGCTCAAAGAAAGACGTAGGAAGCCCAGTAGGAGGTGACCGTTGTTTAGCGGGGTTCGCATCAACTCGAATACGTTTGATCGGTGGTCTTCCCTGTCGACTGAAAATGGTGTCCTCAACTTCGCGTGTTCTGTCCACCATTTCAAACAAACGCCGGAATGACGGGTGCCTCCATGAAAGCTCCGTGACATGCCTGACTTGAATACGGGTCTCCCTGCCCTCGGAGAGAGTTGTTTCAACTGCGTCCTCTTCGTCCGACATTCCCTCATGTCGCAACCTCCCCAGGCAGTTCAACACATACTGCCACATAACCTCGCCTTCTTTGTCGCCTTTCCGTCTCAGAGCTTGAACCATAATTGCGGATATGCTGGCCCTGACATGGTACTTCTGGTACGAACTGAGCGATTTGAAGGGGTTTCTATAGTCTTATGGAATACTTACCGTGTGCAGAATGTTGGTAAGCCTATTATTGTTCTTGATGTTTTCATAGCGGTCCGCAACTCTCTGAATCCTGTCCCGTAAAGGTTCCCCTGGAAACTTAGGCCGTGCTTCAAGGTCTGTTTTCAGTATCGGCTGTATGCGTACGCGTATCATCTGCAGCCAGCCGCCTTCCGGTCCCTCTCCAAAACGCTTGTCTGGACAGGCTGCCGCAATTGAGGCAGCCTCGTCAGCGAGCTTGTGCATAAGAGTCTGATTCCAACGGTTGTTGTTGAGTAATTCCTTTGTAGAGTCTCCACGCTTGTCAAGTCGGCTGTTACGCAGCTTTGGGCCGTATAGGTCTGGGTCTGTGGCGAATTTCTCCAAGCGTTCGTCATCAACCTGATCTTGAGCAAAGGCCTCAAAAAGATGCTTGGAGCCCAGGCATGCCAGAACAAGCTCGCGGGCGAGCCTCTGTATCGTTACGACAACATTAGAACCAACAAAACGCGGTGGATAAAACTAAACTCACAGAGCAGTTGACGTTTTGTTGTTGTTGAGTGTACTTCCTCTGCGTACCCATCCGAGACCATTTCCTACGGACAACATGATCGTCTCCTTCTTCCTTCTTCTTGTCCCCTCCATTCTCACCCTCGTCTTCGCTTCCCTGATCCGACGAACTGTAATGCTAAAAAGTTTCTTAGCCCAACAGCGCTCTGGGAAAACCTTGGGACATACCTGGTCGTGGTTCGCCCCTTCATCGTCGCTACTGTCTGAATCATCCTAAACAGAGCAATTAACACCAGATTGACGTCGCTTGAAACACTACTCACCGCATCGTTCGGATCTTTGTGGTGTCTGCTTTGTCGCATACGTCTGCCGGCCTTGGTCTATAGCCCAATGTAATAAGTCGAAAAAATAATAATTACGCGGGCACTTACAAATCGAGATGGGCTGTTGTTGCCCAGGGAAATTGAGCAGTCTCCTGAATTGTTATTTGTTAGTGTCAATCTACCTCCAGAGACGTGTGGACATGGCGCACAATTGTTTTACCCAGTCGATATTGGTTTGTCTTGGACTTATTGTGAGTCGCTTCCGCCGCTTTGGCACGTCTAAGCTCATCCGCAACGCGGGCGCTACCGAGTGTCTGACGAGTATTACCGAGCCAATCCTCGGGTGATATGGATGGCTGGGCGGAGGATGATGGCTGGGCGGAAGATGAAGAAGAAGAAGAGGCAGTGGATTTCTAAAAACGAATCAGCGAACGAAGGTTTTTAAAAGCTTAACAGAAAGCCATCCGACCTTAAGTTCTGCAATCTCTTTCTGCAATTGCGAAACTTCTCCCTCTCGCTCCTTCAATGAGCTCTTTGCATCATGCAACTCCTTTGCTTGCTCGCTAAGTTTTTGGGCCGTTTCTTTGAGCTTGTTATCGGACTCTTCCATTTGGGCTTTTTGCTGATCAAGGTCTTTCTTTCCTTGACTAACAGCGGCTTTTTTTTCGTTGACCAGCTTGTTGTGTTTCTCCTGGAAATAAATGTTGACGTTACTGAAAGTCCGAGAGACAAGTGAAAGGATTCGAAGCCGCTGACCGTCAAAGATCGGTGTTCTTGCTGTAAATTTGCCAGTTTCTGACCTGCAGCATCTATAGTAGCCTTATGTATGATCAGCGAGGCGCATTGAAAAGTAAACTTGCTTTAGACTCACCTTACTTTGACGCTCATTCTCGTCTTTCCCCTGTATATCCTCCTTGGCCTTCCTCAGCGACTCTTGCAGAACGCCCTCACGGTTCTCGATGTATGGTCAGTAGTCTGGATACACAAGCATGGCATAAACATACCTTGGCTTCCTGGAGCTTCTGCCTTGCATCGGTGAGTTGCTCCTCCAAAGTTTTTTTGCTGCCCTGTCGGACGGTTAAGTCGTCTTTCGGAAAGCAAATAAAAAATCTCACAGCTGCCTCTCCAAGATCCTTCTGCTCCTTTTCCAGGTCCTTCTGCGCCTTTTTCAGGTCCTTCTGCGCCTTTTCCAGGTCCTTCTGCGCCTTTTCCAGGTCCTTCTGCGCCTTTTCCAGGTCCTTCTGCGCCTTTTTCAGGTCCTTCTGCGCCTTTCCAGGTCCTTCTGCTCCTCTTCCAGGTCCTTCTGCGTCTTTTCCAAGTCCTTCTGCGCCTCTTCCAGGTCCTTCTGTTAGCATGTAAGTACTCACGTCGCTTAGTCAACCACATGACGTACTTCGAGCTTGTTTATGTCTGCTTCAAGAGTTTTCGTGCGTAAATCGGATTTCTGCGATTGTTCTCGAATGCGTTTGAGCTCCTCCTGTCATCCAAACGGCATACTACGTCAACAGCATGTAGCGAAACGGAAGAGGCGAAGAAGCTTTACTTACCGTACTAGATTTCTCCAGTTGCTTTAGTTGGTCGTTAACCCTATCCAGTTTCGCCTGGACCCGTTTTCCGTTAATACTTTGGCTTCACCAGATACTGGGAAAGGTCCCACCTCTATTTCGGACTTTTCCAGTGTTATAGACTTCAGCTTCTTGTCATGGGTTGCCTTGAGATTTTCCACACTTTCTTTCGAAGCTTGAACAGTGCCGTTGTGTTCCTGGCGGGAGAGTGAGTTGTTGAAACATTGAAGTTCTGAGATCTCATAAGGCTTGCCTTCGGACTGTCGCATTCTGCTTGGACTGACTGTAGCTCCTGAAGCTGTCTGTCCAATTCTGACGTTCGTTTCTGCCGCAAAGTTGAGTAGAGGGATTACAGAGTTCCTGGAATCTTACCTTAAGCTCGTCACGCTCCCCTTGGACTGAACTTAGCTGTTCACTCAGCAGTTCAATCGACTCATTCTATGAAACAGACTGAGTTCCTTCGTCATCATTGGTTTAGAGAAAGATTCTAACCTTCTCGCTGGAATCGCCTTTGGCCGATAACTCTTCTTTGAGCTTTTGTACTTGGTTCTCCAACTGGAGTTTCTGAATTCCCCATCTACGTTCCTCTTCCTCCTTTGTATTCTGCTCCAGAGAAGTGTGTCAGCCTGTTAAGATTCGAGAAACGGGTTAAGAACATCACCTTCACTTCAGCACACTCTTCGACTCTTTTTTTGAGGACAGCCTAACTCGGCGATTAGGACAACAGCAATACGAGAACACGGAGGGAAAGAGAACTCACCGCCAGTTTGTTGCGCGCGACCTCGAGCGAATCTGATTTCTCTTTGGCCGTCTGCAATTCTTCCTAGATTTCGAAAACCAGTCTTGTTGCAACTGCAAATGATAACGATACTATAGGGACACACCTGGATGCAGCGCTTACCCTCACGAAGATTTTCTATCTCAGAATTCTGGGGTACCTAAGAAGACAGTCTAATTCAGAAACGGGTGTCGTTGTATAAACATGGTCTCACGGACTTCCTCCAAACGACGGACGAGTTCCAAATTCTCTGCCTGGGCCTCGGACAGTGATTTCGTTAGAGCCTCCTTCTCGCGATTGAGTGTGGCCACCAACTCCTGGGAAGAAGGGTTAAAATTTGAAGCTGCGAGCACAAACTCAGACTTACTTCAGAGTTCTGTGTTTCGCACCCATTCCCCTGGGTCTCATTGGACTTTAAAGCGTTGAGCTGTTGCTGTAGAGTTTGTTTGTCATCCTTAATTAATGAAGAATTGAATGGGCTGTACTTGGATGATTGAATAGTGAGAACGTACAAGAAGGCATTGGATGTTGACCTGCACAGTTTGCAGCTCAGTTTGCACAAGAGCATTCGTTTCTTGCAATGCATCCTTTTGCCTCACAAGAGCGTCTTTCTCTGCCTATAGAGGTTGTTGAAGCGCCGAACTTGGATCAAAGAAGGAAAGCGCACCTCTGAACCACGCATTGCCTTTAGTAATGCATTTTTCTGTCGGAGCTCGGTCTCTTGCAGTGTCTGCGACATAATGAGTACCAAAAATAGCTAGAGACGAAAGCGTACCCTAAGTTGATGAATTTGAGCCAAGAGTTTCTCTTCCGAGTCACTGGAGGGATTGAAATCGGCGGGAATGTGTCTATAAGGATCTTGTAATTCTTCAACTTGCTTTCCCAGTTTGCTTATCAAAGCAACAAACTTCTTCTCGTTGCGAGTCAAGGGCACACTATCTAATTCATTGACTACAGAGGGGTCGAGGGCTAAGAAACCATCGACTTCATCCTGGAGGGAGTTTTTTGCTCGTTTGAGGTCAGCCACCTCGGTTTGGACTGCTACCATAGCAGCGAAACCTTCTTCAAGGGATTGTTTGTACTTAAGGACCTCGGACTTGAGCTTACCGACCGAAGGTTCACTGATATCGGGCTCGATAAGCCGGACTTTGTCGCGCTAAAGTGTGATTGTTGTCAGAGTGGGCATTAAAGAGAAATCCATAAGTTATCTACCTCGCTCGCCCGCTCGTCCGCAACTAGGCTGCCTCTCTTCCTTTTCTCCCCGATCTGCACCGGCGTTACAAACGGCGCTCTTTGTTGGTATCCTTTATTGAGCCGGTCAGCCTCCTGTTTACACAACAATCAGCCCAGTTTCGTATGAAGTCGAAAAATCGTACGTTTTCCGTAGGGTTTGGCTGGTTCTGGCGGTCTCCATTTTCAGGCTAGCAGACATAGTTGAGTAAGCGGCCGAAGATTTGAGACGCAAGAATGGTGATAAAGAAGAACCCACCTTGTCAGTTTCATTGTGAGAAATCTTGATGAGATTCAGTGTCCAGAGTTGCGAAGAAGGAAGAAAGGTTGGGTAGACATACCGTTGTGGCTTCCTCCATCCTGTCCGGTAAAAAGGACGAGTCTTCGTTTTCAGGCTGGCAGACATAGTTGAGTAAGCGGCCGAAGATGCGAGGATAATGATAAAGAAGAACCCACCTTATCAATGTGAAGACCCTTGATGAGATTCAGCGTCTAGAGTTGTAGAGAAAGAAGAAAGGATGGTTAGGCGTACCGTTGTGACTTCCTCCATCTTGTCCGATAAAAAGGGTGGGCCTTCGTTTCCAGGCTAGCAAACATAGTCGAGTAAGCGGCCGAAGGTTTAAGATGCGAGAATGGTGATAAAGAAAAACCCACCTTGTCGATTTCATTGTGAGAACCCTTGGTGATATTCAGTGTCTAGAGTTGCAAAGAACAAAGAAAGGATGGTTAGACACACCGTAACTTCCTCCATCCTGTCTTCCTCCATCCTGTCTTCCTCCATCCTGTCCGATAAAAAGAGTACGGGGCCTCGAGGAAAGAGGGGGCGATGAATTCTTTTAGGTGGTCACGGTGGTAAGAAGAGCAATGAAAGAAAGAGGCCGATCGGTGTATCTGAACAAAGGAAAACGGAAGAACAGAGATTCGGAAATACGGAATTTTAAGGCTGGTAGATTGATGTATAATGTATCATGGAGGAGACGTATGTAAAGTCTTCTGGGAACTAAGCTGGACCGAGATGCAAGTACTTGTTTTTACCTAGGGAGAGGGTGCGAGACCAGTTCGATATGTGCATTTTTCTCTCCGGGCGGAAAATTGACAGAGACTATTGGGAGTTCAGAAGTAAAGTTTAGTAAACTGTAAAGATTGCGGAGTATCACATCCCAAAGCCAGGGACTGTAGCTGAATCACGTGTACTACTCAATAGCCAACACGAGATGATAAAACCACCACGTTCGGCCGTCGATGTACCTGCTCAAGTAACCTAAAAACTCCAGTGTACCGAATCCGACTTGGTATCCACTGGTCTCTTGAAATCACGACCTTGGATTGCGACTATCCTAGGCCTCCACAACGTAACGGGACCACGATGGGCACTTTCCAGACTTCAAGATTCGACTCATAAGTCATTTGATGCAGCATGACAACCACCAAGAAACTCGGTCAAGAAGAAAATCCACCTATCAGCTGGAATGTGACAGGTGTACGTCCCGAATTTCAGATGCTACGGGCGTTTACCCTTGCAGTTCTAGGTAAACTTGAATGGGTTGCGTAGTCAAAACAGGTCGAAATACGGTAGTCGACTGGCTCATATACCTATTCTGACCAACAGTCTTCTAACTGCAGCTTTCAGCAATACGATTTTTGTCCACTTGCCGTACTTTTTTGGCGTGACCCATATCAGCACTTTTTGATAGCATTGCTGTTAATCCTGCTCGCTATTACGGTGCACGTCTCTAGATTCGTTTTGTTTTTCTCGGGTGTCTCGCTACTTCTCGCACTGTTCTTTTCCATACCCACAAATACTCATTCACTCCCCTCTACTCGCACCTAAAACTTAGTCCACGCAGCTTTCGCTTTGTAATTCTAGCTGTCTTTGTTGACCATGAAAAAGTAGTTAAGTAAGTATGGGGACATGCAGTACAGGATAAATCAAGGAATAAAGATTATGTAGCTATTCCAAAAATAAAAGCGTCACGTAGTGTGTCAAGGTATAACAGGCAAGTAACACAAGCAGCAGCAGCATGGTTGAGAGATAGAGAGGGGGAAAATGAATGAGATGACCGTCAAAAGATAGACCGGTGGAAACAAAGGAGGCAAAAAAACGAGTGACCTGACTATTCAAAAAAGGGACAAAAACTTAAAACAACTCTTACACCCAAGGACCAAAAGCCGTTCCAGTCCTTACGTAGAACAACCCACTCGCGCTCCAACTCCCATTCCCATTCCCATTCACCATACCTCCTCTTCCTCTCCCTCTTCCAGACTCTGTTCTCGCACCAAGTTTGATCCCCTGTCCAGTCTTTCTCCCCCAAGAGCCTCCTCTACCCCTATTCCTCGAAGACCAAGTTCCGTCCCCTCCTCCCTCCCCAAACTCGAACCTCGCAGCTTCCTGTCTCTCTTCCCATTCCCATCTCGTCACCACCCTCTTCGCGATATACTCGAACACGTCTTTAACCCCCTCACCGGTTTTAGCGCTCCTCATGAACAACCGAGGTCCACAATCAGGCGGTGTTATCGGTGGTGGTACTGTCGGTAACGGAGTGGGAGGTTTAGAAAGCGTAGGAGGAATGAAAGAGTTCGATTGGAGCTATGTTTAAATCTACCTCCACCTGCTGTCCGATCGGTATCTCTGCTACTGTCTGGTGCAGTCGTTCTATACGAAAACGAGCCGGACAAAGCAGAAAAGAAGGACGCAGCTGAAGAAGCCACAGTTGCTTCGTGGTCCCAATCGTCGTTGTCTTCGTCATGTTCACGAGCGTATAAACTAGTAGTGACAGTAGCGACGCTACTCGTGCTCCGAGTCTGCAAGCTATCGATACTGAGAGTACTCCTGTTACCAGCGGATAAGATTCTTCGTCGAGGTGGACGACTGCCGCTGCTCCCACTTCCACTTGCACTAGCAGGAGACGAGGATATAGAAGAAAGCTGTTCGGGCCAAGGTTCGGGGGAAGTTCTGGCGGATTCGAATTGGTCATATACGGAGGAGGAAGGAGTGTGGTAAATAGAGAATCCAGAGTTCATAGTCGTCATGGTACCGCCACCACCACCACCAACACCAGAGTAGACCCGCGAATTCGGGGATCGAGAGCGGGAGGAGTTGGTTCGGGACTTAGAACGGGTTATCATAGCGGCACGGGAAAAAGAGGGCGAGGAGGGTGAGTTGGTGTTAGATTGGGATTGACGACGAGGGCGGAGGTTGAGAGGATTAAGAGAACAGTTTATAGGTTTCTTCCTCAGCCCGTTAACATGTCCGTTGATTCCAATAGCACTACCATTGCCAATTTGACTCCCCTTTTGAGCTAAGTCCAACTTGTTCCCGACAACGACACAACAAAAGTCACCCATTTCTTCGTCGGACACGACAAAGGAGCATGTGTCTTGAACTGTTCCCACCATTTCGTCAATGCTTCTATAGTTTCGGGTGTGTTGACATCGAACATTAGAATAGCGGCATCTGCACCGCGGAAAAACGCAGATGAAAGAGAGGAAAAGCGTTCTTGGCCGGCCGTGTCCTGTTTAGGTGCAAAATACCGACACTGAAAGTTCCAATGACGAGCAAGGGAAGTGAGAACGGATAATGGACTATATGGGGACGGAGACAACTTACTTTTTTTCGAAAATTTCTGGCGCCATGTACTATAAATAAAAAGCGAGAATCAGACGGTATCAGCGAACGGTCGTTGGGGAAATCTGTCTGAGAAGCGAGAATTGACAGCAACCACTTTACGAAGTTTGCCCGCCAATCTCAGGAAAAAGGGGGTAGAAGAAGTGGGCAGGATTTTACTCACCCCAGGTGTTCCGCATATCTCGGTCAACAAGCTCAGCTTTTCCTCTTCCATTATCCTGGACCGCCCAAAGTCAGCCATCAAGATGTCGGCGTTCTCAGCGGGTCTTCGGAAAATAAGGTTTTTGGGTTTCAAGTCGAGGTGAATGATTTCAGGGCTGTGTAAATAATGCTACAGCTTTCATGACGGTTCCGACGAGGCCTGCCGCGTCAGCTTCGTAGCAGTTGCCTTAGGCGCATATGCGGTCGAAAAGCTCTCCACTGGTACAGAGGTTCAAAGCATAGGTAGAGGTCGTGGGCGGTCTAAATACAATTCAAGGATAAACACCGAGTTATCAGAAAACAGATAAAACCAAAACACGTCGAGACCTGCTCACCTGCAGTGTATTCCTCTTGCCAGAGGTGTAATTCCGAATGACCGAAGTCACCAGAAAAGCATTGTCATAATATGCCCGCGTCCTAGTGTGAGACCAGACGAGCTAGGCACATATTTCAACCCGCGTCCGGTGTATGAGCCGGACGAGCAAGGAGGAACATGAAGAAAAACATTTACGAACCACCGGATTATATACGTTATGCGTGGGAAAGTATAACCAATCACTTTACAGTTCTCAAAACACGTACTCGATCTATACACTCATCCGGGTATTCAATTGCTCTCCGACTTAAGCTTAAGGTCTCAATGTAAGCTAGAAATCCACTGTATTATACAGTAGCGGCCGTTGAAAATGCCCGCCCCGTTATGGTACCGTATTTTCCTCCGGTTCGACAAAGCTGAAAATAATGCATATATGCTTGAAAAAAAAGTCAAACACGTACTTTATGACTCTCTCCTTGACCGAGTTGACCTTCTTTATCATTGTAACGGTGGTCTCACTAAGTATTGGATGTAATTTGACAGCTCCTGACGCACTTGCCTTTATTACAGATTTCTTGGGATTTGCTTGTTGATGATATATTACAGATGTACTACGCAGTATTCCAATACCTAACGGAAGAGTTGTAGTTAGTTAAATAGAGATAATTGCTCTTTTTGACGGGGACAAGAGGGATCTGGGCAGGCGTGGGAACACAATACCATAACGGGGCGGGCATTTTCAACGGCCGCTACTGTACGTACCTAACGATAAAATCCACTCAGACCAACGAAAACATACTCTCCGATTAGGTTGTACCATCTTGATCGGTCTAACTCTAACCTTTCTACAACAGTGATGGCTAGGAGTCGGTTTCGAAAACTCCAGAAAAAGAAGCAAGATGAATGGGAGAAGGAACAGTCTGCCCGAGCCGCCGCTGCTGACCACGCCGAGAAGAGCCGACTACTACAAGAAAAGCAGAGACAAGAAGAGCGCAAGCGTGTAGAGAAAGAGAAGATATATGAAGAAGTAAGGAAGCTGGCCGAAGAGGAGAGCGCTAAGGAGAATGAGACCAAAATGAAAGATCTCGTTGCCTCGGTATGCTGCGTGTTATTCAGTCAATGGGATGGTATAAATCTAATAATATTATAGCTGATTAGTGAGTTCACGGGAGAAAACCGTGACAAGGTACATGTATACTTTGTCCAGTCCCAACAAGACGACTTGTGTGCCCTTCTCAAAAATCTGGAAATCACTAAACTGTCCCCTCTGTGTTCTTCGGATGAAGATTTTCCCAAACAAAACATTACTTACATTTCTGAACCGGGTTTGCATGTTGGGTTCTGTCTTACTACTTTGGACATTCGATTCCAAGTGCGCATCACGTACGTGTTAACTTTAACGACTTGCGATAAATCATTTCATGTCATATTTTCTAGATCCCTCAAAGATTTAAAGCCGGAGCTATACACCCAGTTCAACGATGTCTCGCAGATACTAATGGATTATACAAGTGTTGTCCCGAAAATCACAAACAATGGAGTACGATTATTTTCTCTTGCAAATACCTATTGTATCAGCTATCTAACCCTCAGTTCCATAGGCAGGGTCTCTGAAAAAGCGTACATTAAAATCACATGAGAAAGAGGTGACACCCGCAGCCAACAAAAGATATGGTCAGATGCACGCAGCAGGCTGGCATGGAACCCGTGGGGAACCGAACGCGGATATATCCTATTACGCCCCATCTCAATCCTCCAAAGGAGAGCAACAGGCAAAACTCATAGCCAAGTCAATTTTTTTCTCTCAAATTATTCTGATACTTTCACAAATGCTTATGATTGATATAGATACGAGGAATTGGTTCTCAAAATGCCTCAGGTGCATGACGCCTATGCAGCTGGACTCCAGCGGTTGTACCCCATGGGTTATGCTAAAATGGAAAATTTCGCCGCACAGTACGTAACTAACAGACTGTTATCCACTTTTCAAGCTAATCTTTATTCTCTTTATATACAGAAACGAAATGCCTTCATTTGCTCATATTAAAGTCCCAGACACTGAAGATACGTATCGTGCAGCAATCGCTAATTCTATAACGATTACTCTACGCGACTTCGCAAATTACCAACACCAAGACAAAGATGCGGTCCCTGTTGTCTATGGTTGGTGGTGGGTAGCAGTGCAAAACGGTGAGGAATGGGTCGTCGATCCCAAATTTGATCATAAAGACGTTGAAGGCGGGGAGTTTTTGTTTGGTGAATATGGTTTCGCAGTAGATTTCGAACGGTATATTTCAGTCAATTTCGAAATGGCAATATACTGATATCTGTCTAGCACGTCTGGCCTTGTTGAGATTATGTGGCGTGGCTGTCATGATCAACATGGTACCATGAAATCCACAAGCCCAGCCAACGTAACGCGTTTTGGGACCTCCATCCAACTTACAAGTTCTGCAGTCGCAGGACTCAAAAGATGGAAAGAAAGAGGCTCATCTAGCACACGGATTAAGAATGTATTCGATCGGGTTGCGGCAGCAAACAAAGCTTTGAAGAAAAAGCATTGAATGTAATAATCAATAGTGCGAGTAATGTATATTCAATCAATGACAATACGTGTACTATGTTGTTAGTATGACTAAAAAGTTCTGAGGCTTATTGAAGGGGAGCCTCACCATGACTCAGCCCCAGATGCATAGGTGATTGAGATCAGTAACGCAAACCAAGTGTCATGAAAAATGGAATGTTTCAACGGTAGTGGGCATGCGAGTGACAAGATTAGGCTTGAAACGTAGCTCACGGACCACCCAGTGATGACCGGTGACAAAGATGCATGCGACAAGCACTAGTGCCAATGTATTGCATCCGAAGAGCTGTAAGCAGTCCACCGTGCTTGACTGTGCGGGTTGCCGAGGTCCAACCATCCACCTTTCAAGACTCAGTAGGGCTTGGTCACCGTTTACGCCTACGTCAACTGCGATGCTAGAAGGCCTTCAAAACCCTTGGAGAACTCATGCGGTAAGGGCACATACCTCGTCAACTTGAGAACACGAAGGCTTCTGCCATCGAAGCTAAGTAGATCGGCCAAACCGTCCGGCGAGAACGTGCAGTCGGAGATTTCCAGACGCGCCAGCTCTGTTGAAAGACCGACAGCGTTGAGGAGGCCTTCGCCGGTCCAAGCATCCATTTGCAGTGTCTCCTGGCCCATTGCCCCTCCGAGCCCCTCAAAGCAAAGAGATCGCACTGGGATTGCGCTGACCAGCTCAATGACCTGATCCAACAAGGTGGTCGCCATACCAGATGGCCAATGGCCGTTGTTGAAGTGGAAGGTTAAAGAATGTTCATCGTATCCTCCAACTATAAATTGAAAACTCAAAGTGGAATAATTCATAACATTTGAACAATGTAAGTAGGTTCTCTATACCTAATTATTCTCATGTTTGTACACCAAGGTAAACAAAAAACGAACACGACCAGAACGATATGGTAGAGATAACAAACATTTAGCACAAGGGTGTAACATTGGCGTCGTATCCGGAAAGTATATAAGGGCATCAAAAACTTAAAGAAAAACATGGGAACGTAAAACTCATAAACTTTCAGAGATTCGAACACCCTAGACGAAGGCACCGAGGCCAGCAGTTTGGATATTTGAAGGATCCTGAGTGTTTAAGTGACCCATGAGTTGAATGAGCTCTGCCCGGACCTCATCTCCGACCTGATCAGGGCCGTTAGGACCAAGCACGGTAAGGGCTTGAGGATTTGTCCTGATCAGGTGGAAAATGGCACGGAAAACTGGTCTGTTTTCCAGGTAATCGTTTTTGAGGGGAAGGGCGTTGATGAACACCGGTAAGACCTGGTCCAGAGGGATGGCAGAGGTGTTGCGAAGAAGGAGACGTGCAACGGCACCAGCAGCATCGTCTTTGGCATTCAACTTAGGCGAAGGCGATTCAGGGGTAACGTCGAACAGAGGTCGAAGGGTGCCAAGAAGAGGTAGGTACCGCCGGGAGAGATCCACTTCAGAGTATTCGAGTAACCCAGACGCAAACGCAGCATTGCTGAGCACTTCAGCGTCGGGGTCGCTAAGAGCTCGATAGGAGAGTTCAAGCAAGGGTTCAGTGGACGGTGTTACTGCGCTCGCTCTTCATGCCAGCAATGATTTCAGCTAGACATCAGATAGCCGAAGATCTGTCGCTGAGTGAACGGCTCTTTTTCTGCGGGGGTGTGCTCATGGTCTCCGCAAGACTGACACAGAGAGCAGACACGACAGATCTGTACAATAAAAGTGTAAGTATCAGCTTATACAACGTAAAGAATTTGAAAAAAGAAAGAATTTCAGTTGATAAAACGAAAAAATTGTCTCATGCACCATTGGTGTCGAAGTGAGCTGGGTTGAAAATTTCATCACAAGGGGTAGGAAATCGCACTCACTCGTTATCCTCGGTCTCGTACATCTCAAGAAGAGGTGGTAGCACGTGTCCAATAAAGTCCTTAACGGTACGGTCTACAAAGCATAGAGATAAGACTTCAACAGTACGACAAATGTGTTAGAAAAATCTTACGAAATTAGCACCAAGTTGCCACTCTTGGTGGTCACTCAAGTCATAGAAAGTCCTAACAATCTCGAGCAACGAATCGGGAGCGCTCTTCCTGATCCCTTCGTAGTAGTGGAGAAGGAGAGAAACGAGTTCCAAGGCACAAGACTCGACGTAAGGTAGGAAGTGACCCTGCGTAGCAGAGAAAAGAGTCCCAATAGTATCCGCAGCAGTCTCCTTCTCGACAGCAATGGCACTAATCCATGAGCCTGCATTCTCTCAAACTAGCACTACCCATTTCGATGCCTTGGAAGGCCTGGGTCATCATGATGAGGAAGTAAGGTCTAAATTTCTCTTTTCCATCAACCCGTCCATGACCACGCAATTCGATTTCCTCACCTTCTGCGGTAAGAACGAGGAAGTGTTGGAGACGTTGCATCGTGGGTTCGAAATAGGGGACGAATTGTTCTTTTGAAGCATAAGCAGCACTATCAATTGCACCAGTAACAACGGCTTTGACAGACAACGATGCGGATTCGAGAAGTCCTGACAGACGTTCCATGATGAGTTGAAGATATCGCTCGATAACGTGTAGAATTTCCTAGAGAGCGTCAAGAGCGGCGCAAGCAGATCTCTGAGTCTCGGGGTCATTGATGAGGTTCATGATGGCCTAGCAGGATCAAAGCACAGGTGTCGAAGCACAAAGGTACGGGACATACGGGAACAAGAACTTCATGCTTTTCAGCACTCTCTTCTTCAAGCCGCTCACAGAAGCGGCTTACAGCAACACATGTAGCTTTTCTGACACTGGCGTCGCTGTCCCGGAGGCCGGCCTCTATAATGGGCCATACCTCACTCATGAGAGGCGTCATGAACTCGCTGCAACCTTCAACCGTGATGCCAAGAGCGAGCATTGCACCACGGCGCTGAGCGGGTTGTTGAGAATGGAAATATTGTACAATGAGGTTACGCAAGGCGGGGAAGGACTTGCACGGGAGGAAAGCTGGTCGACAATCCATCGATGATACGGAGAGCAGACTAATATCACATTAGACAGCGTTGACGAGAGAGAGAGAGAGAAAAAGAAAAGACAACACTGACTCGGGAAGGTGCGTCTTCGTCAACATCTTCGGGTTCCTCCTCGGTTGTAATGGGCATAAGGTGCTCTAGAATTTGAGGAGCGAAATTAAAGCTCTGAAGCAGCGATTTTTTGTTTAAGATTAAATGATGATCGTTAGTGCACTAAAAATACTTGAGGACAATATTCGTGCTCACTATTGAACCGTCCAGTTAAGGGCGTTGAGAGCGAGAATCCTGAGCTCGGTTTCATACGCACGGTTACCACCACACCGGAGCAGGAACTCGACGAGGTCAGGAATAATTTTGCTGAGGATAGGAACTTCCTGACATAAAAATTAGTAACAACAAAGCGACGTCGAGTCTTGCAACCTACAAGAATAAGAAGTGTTTCGAGAACATCGAAAAGCTGACGAGCTTCGCTTTCATTACTGGTCTCAACGCACTGGCCAATCACTTGAAGCATAGCAGGAAGCAAAGCTTGGAATTACGCCTTCGAGTAGTCAGTAAAGTATCTTCATGGAACTCTGTTATTGTCACTTACGACGTAGGCCTTGTCATCGGACCCATAGCTCTATCAAAATTTTGTATATATTCAAAAAAGTGAGGTAACAAGACGACAAACCTAACGGTAGTGACGCGGACTTCAATGCTATCGGGATCAGCCAGAGTCTGCGAGAATAATTGGAACAGAGATCCCAAATGATCCTGGAAGCCCTCAACGATGTTTTCAAGCGCAGTGTACAGCATGTACATGCCGACTTCCCTGTGCGAGACATTGGAAGATGTACAAGTTTGTTGAAGGAAAGGGAGGAGCTGAGTCCAATGTCCGGCAGGAATTTCAATAGCTGCAATAGCTGCGACAACTCGGGCAGCCGAATGGCGAACGAGGTTACTGGAACATGATAGATGAGCATCATTCAAGGGATGCATCCAAACGGTATAATCACCTCGATTCTGCAAGTATCAATTCGGGGAATTTAGATTTGATCTGTTCCCGCTCCTCCACAGATTACCGCTGTTGTAAGAAACACGTTTTCTCATCTCTACAGCAGCCAGCTGACGAATCTACAGCAAAGTTTGCACCGCTTAGATACATCATCATGGTGTAAAACACGTGCAGCTCAGACAGAGGTGCGGATTCGAGAAGTCGCTGCAACCCTCAACTGCAATGCCGAGAGCGAGCATGGCACCACGGTGCTGAGCGGGTTGTTGAGAATGGAAATATTGTACAATGAGGTTACGCAAGACGGGGAAGACTTGCACGGGAGGAAGGTTGGTCGACAATCCATCGATGATACGGAGAGCAGACTGATTTCACATAAGACAGCGTCGACGAGAGAGAAAAAAAGGCAACACCGACTCGGGGAGGTGCGTCTTCGTCAACGTCGTCGGGTTCCCCCTCGGTTGTAATGGGATGAGGTTCTCCAGATTCTGAGGAGCCAAATCAAAGCTCTGAAGCTTCGGTTTTTTCCTTTAGATTATATTAAGATCGTTAGTGCACTAAAAATACATGAGGACAGTATTCATGCTCACTATTGAACGGTCCAGTTAAGGGCGTTGAGAGCGAGAGTCCTGAGCTCGATTTCATACGCAAGTTTACCACACCATAGCAGGAACTCGACGAGGTCAGGAATAATTTTGCTGAGGATAGGAGCTTCCACGAGGAGAACCAAGCCCGCTACGATGAGAAGAGCAACCACTGCGCACAGCTCTTTTGATAGGCATGAAGTAGTCGGTGACTTCGCGTTGGAGAGTGAAGGATAAGACCGTTATTGAAAGTACGCTTGGAATTCATCTCAAGAGAGGTCTGCGAGCTGGGAGTATCAAGGAGACAAGAGACGCGCGAGAAAGGCCAAGTGTTTAGCGTGTCGATGTCCTTGAAGAGAGTCGATTTCGATTGTGGTTCGAGCGGCAGAGGAGGGCATGCGTTTGGCAATGCCATTCACAGGTAGTCTGGAGGACACGGTCATTGTTGGAAAAAAGCTTGAGATGATTATGACTTACATGCAATCCTCTGTCCATTCCAGAGCGTAGGTATGGAAGTCGGTGTCGTAAGATCGTGCCACCATCCACATGTCCTGGACACTGCGTTGAGCCAAGGAAGGGTGCCCAGTAGAGAGAACCGCGGACATAGTCAATTCCTCTCGACCAAGCCATTGGGGTCAGTGTAGCTGTTAAATCTCTTAAGTATAGTCCGATAAAATGTAATTTCGTTTTTTAGGATAGCCCGATAAGCTTCTGACTAAGCTTTTATATACTGGAGGTGCCATAAACCGGCATAAAGCTTTTGTCCGGCATTCCGGCATCAAAATCAAAGTCACGGGGATGCTTATTGTGGCTGATGAGGGCTGATATTGATAAAACCCGATATGGAAGAGATAAGATAAAGGTGTCTTGGACAATCCGATGCAGAATTCTTGCCCGATTATGGATCTGATTTCCATTTTTGGATAGGTGCTGTGGCTGAGGAGAAAAATGCAAAATAAATTCCGGGAGCCGGCGATAAAAAATATAAAAGGGGGTATATAGGGGTAATTTGGGTCGGGGAATTCGAATTTTCAATTAGTTTTTTGATATCTGTAGCCGTTCCCGAGATATTCAAGGAATACAGCTGAAAAAAGCAGGAAAATGCATTTTTCTTTCAGGTGGCTGCAAATAATTGCCTTTAAGAATCCTGAAAGGGGGTATATAGGGGTAATTTGGGTCTGGGAATCCGAATTTCAACTTATTTTTTTGCTATCTTTAGCCATTCCCAAGATATTTCAGGAATACAGCTGAAAAAAGCAGGGAAATGCATTTTATTTCAGGTGGCTGCAAATGATTGCTTTTAAAAATACCAAAAGGAGGTAGGATAGTGTAATTTGGGTCAATGGATTCGAATTTTTAACTATAACTTTAATACCTTAACTGGTTCCTGAGTTATTCAAGAAATATACCTGCAAAAAGCGAAAAATCTTACTTTTATTTCTGGTGGCTCTTGATAGAATGACCAAAGTGGATAGTATAGTCAAGGCTAGAGCAAGGGATCCAGATTTGTAATCTATCCCAACACTCTCAGTGTTTCTAAGGATATTCAAGCAATACCACTCAAATTGTCCTTCTTTATTTCAGGTGGCTGCAAATTGTTTCCACCAGAAAGAAGAGGATAGTGAGCTCATGAGCAATGCTTTTATACAGTAAGCCCCCACTGTGATACACAACATATATGTACACCATAGAATACTCTTACAATTTTGGGAGCTGCAAATAACTGTTTTTAAGAGTTTAGCAACCATTATCATGAAATCAATTATGATACACATAGACCACAATTCTAATACAAATCTTTAATGCCACTGTATCAGTCTATCCAAGACATGTCCAAAATGGGCAGTATGTGTATTGTGAAATTTACTTGATATGGATTTGTTTCCGTAACCTAAATGTAAGTATTTACATTAATTGATCACTATATACATTATGAAAATCATAAATATCACTTTTTAGTACTGGTTTCAACCTACATATATGGTGTACCCAATCATGTAACAATTGGATATAAGGTAGAGGACATCCACCTTCGTCGGACGTCACGTGGTCTATGTGACACTACCCGATTTGGCGGCATTCAGTAAAAAAAATCTGTAGAAAACTCCTCACACCATTTGAAGACTATTCCTACCATGAAGTTATCCTATTTTACACTATCATAGACCTGAGATAAAAGAAACCGGCAGAAATCGAGATTTATGAATGTAGTAGCCAAAATACTTTCAGCTGAGGCAAAAACTAGTATAACCCATACTCCGTCTTCAATTTTTGATCAATTGGCACCAAAGCTATCAGAGCTCATTTTAATGCATATTAAAACATTTTCATGGCAGGAATAGTATATAAGTCTACTACATGAATATCTGATGATTTTTGAAGCATTTATTGACAAGTATGGTAGTGTGACACAGCATCACGTGACGTCCAACGAAGATGGATGTCCTCTACCTTACATTAGAGATATGAAAGGTTTGATAATAACTGTTGGCTTTTGTATACTACACTTTTTTAACTATGAATACAGATCCATAGTCACAGTACTATCACTTACAGAACAAGGACAATAATCGAATGTTCAATGTAAAATGATTTGTAAAATAATATCTTTTGAACTGCAAAACCATGATGCACAGTAATTGTGAGACAATATATAGGTATACAATTACACTACCCAGTTGTGAATATGATGTGCATGATTGGGGATTCCAATTTCCTAATGGGCCAGCTATTGATGCATCCTATCCATTTTTGAAGCTAGTCATCATTCACAATGCCCTGGAGTAAAAAGCTTTCTGTGTTTTTAATGGTAGCGACCTGAGATTAAAAGTACAAGGTAAGTGAGTGTCACATGAACAGCTGAGAATAATTTAGATTCCAAGATTCAATACATTATCCTATGTCCTTTACTCATATTATTGACAGCCACCTGAAATAAAAGTACAATTTTTTTCGCTTTTTTCAGCTATATTTCTTGGATAATTCAGGAACCAGTTAAGATATTGAAGTCATAGCTACAAGTTCAGACTCCCTGACCCAAATTACAATATCCTACCTCCTTTTGGTATTTTTAAAAGCAGTTATTTGCAGCCACCTGAAATAAAAATGCATTTCCCTGCTTTTTTTAGCTGTATTCCTTGAATATCTTGGGAATGGCTAAAGATAGCAAAAAAATAGGTTTAAATTCGGATTCCCAGACCCAAATTACCCTTATATACCCCCTTTCAGGATTTTTAAAGGCAATTGTTTGCAGCCACCTGAAAGAAAACTGCATTTTCCTGCTTTTTTCAGCTGTATTCCTTGAATATCTCGGGAACGGCTACAGATATAAAAAAACTAATTGAAAATTCGAATTCCCCGACCCAAATTACCCATATATACCCCCTTTTATATTTTTTATCGCCGGCTCCCGGAATTTATTTTGCATTTTTCTCCTCAGCCACAGCACCTATCCAAAAATGGAAATCAGATCCATAATCGGGCAAGAATTCTGCATCGGATTGTCCGAGACACCTTTATCTTATCTCTTCTATATCGGGTTTTATCAATATCAGCCCTTATCAGCCACAATAAGCATCCCTGTGACTTTGCTTTCTGGTGCCGGAATGCCGGACAAAAGCTCTATGCCGGTTTATGGCACCTCCAGTATATAAAAGCTTAGTCAGAAGCTTATCGGGCCATCCTAAAAAACAAAATTACATTTTATCGGACTATACTTAAGAGATTTAACAGCTACAGCTGTTGGGGTCAGCCCGGACCCGAGAATGGTAACAGAAACGTCGTCATCAACCAATCCATCGGGGTCAGCCGAGAATGGGACGACGAGAAAGGCAACAGACGCTCTGAGACGTTGACCTCGGGATGTACAGCTCAGCGCCATGTCAAAAACGTCGTCATCAACCAAGCCATCGGGGTCAGCCGAGAATGGGACGACAGACGGTCATCGACACTGGCAAAGATGAGTGGGAGATAGATGACATAATGTCAGAGGGGAAGTATGACATAGGGAAATTCGCAAAACGACGCAGGTCCATGGACCCGGTTTAGCCGCTCTGGTAAGCTCTGCACTCTTCCGACTCGGACACACTAGTACTATGGCTCGCATTAAGCTGACAGCTCTCTCGCATGCCAGAAGCGGGAGTGCTACGCATCAATCAACCTCCAATGAGGCCAAACCAATACTAAGAAGACGGATTCCGGCGATGACTCCGAGACCCCGTAATCATGATTTCAAGGAATTACAGTCTGAGAGCGACGAAAATGGAAAGGAGTCGGACATGGATGACGGACAAGATGAGATGACGGACTCGGAAGAGGATGACGACTCAAGTGTAATGAGTGTGGAACCGGGTCCAGACTATGAAGACTATCTCTTCAAAAAAAATAGAGGAAAGGATTTGCTACAATGGAACCCGCATCTTGCGTAAGTCTTTTCACCATACCTCCTGGAAACTACACTTCCCAGCATCAATAAATAATAAAGCATTAACAGGTATAGATTGCCCATAGATGATGCTATATACATTTCACCCTCTGCCTTTGAGCTTGATGAACCCGGCCCCATGCATTTGACTCATCTCCTTCTCTCACCGTCTCACTGGTCTACTTTGAAAACCCAAGACCAACGCTTCCAGGTAGTGGCTCTCTTGACATTTTAAATGCTCCGAAGGCAACTTCTCATTTTTGCATGTATATATAGGCGCTCAGTTTGTGCCTTGGTGAAACTCGGGCCAAGGAATTGTTCAGAACTGGTAAGAGGAACCTGAAAGCGGATGATCAGATGTCACCGGCGACTCAGAAGGTGAATACTTACTTCAACTTTCAATCGAGCTTGAGCTAGGGTTGCTAAAGCTGCTGCATTCGTTACATACACAGAGCCCGTTTGACTGGATGAAAATCGCAGTTTGTGCTATTTGCCGCAAGGGCCCCTCCCATCTAGTTTATTACCAAAGTTGCGGTTGCGTACAAAGGCTTTGGCACAAGGTATTGTGCTTATTTATTCTCATCAACTTTGCTGAAACCTATCTACAGAAATGCATTGGCAATGTAGCTAAAGCGTCAATCGACAAAAGGCCTAACGGGGATTTGAAGTGTAAGTATGACCCTTTCAGATTTTGAAGTGTTCCGCCCTTGACGCTTTCGATAGGTACGCTCTGTGGAGAAGAAGGTGTCTTCCTCATCCACAGGGACTGGCTGGAAAATGAAGAAGAGTATAACCTACGTCAAGACAGAAGAAAGCAGAAAAGGAAAGTGAGAGTGTCTAAGTCTCAACATCAACAACTGAGATCCAAAGCCAGAAGATTGAAACGGCGTGAAAAAGAAATAAGTAGGTCTCGAGTTCAAGTAATTGCCGTCCTTTTCTTAGACACACGCGCATTTATGTAGATGGCAATGGACACCAACGCCAGCGTACCAGGAAAAACAAAAGACACTCAAGGAAGAACAAGGATATGTTGAATTAGGCCCGGAGAGACAGACTCGGATGAGAAAGGGGACAAAAGACAGATAGACAGGCAGCCCGTTACACGCAAGGGTTCGGATCTCAATCATGATGTTTTCACATTAGAAACAGATATTGAGTGAATGTACCAGCAAACATTTATATATTATCTACCATAATACCAGCATACGTGCCTGTGGGCACCCACGTGTAGTTGTAGGAGTGGAGTAGTTTCCGGGCGGTTTATCGATATGCAATTTGCTGTAACGGGAGAACTAGGCCTCGAGTCAAACCCTTGAATCACTTGACGCTTAACTTTTCTCTATGGAAGCTGGTACGGGCGTTGTGTCTCGCCACCCAATTCGGGATAGTATCGCGATTCCCCGAAACCTGGCATTTCTTATACTCTGACGTCTGAATTTCCGTCTGTTCACAGGAGACCAGTACAATTCCGACCATTCTCTTACGGTAGCCATGGGTTAAGTGACCGAAAATAAATTCATTAATTAATAGCTATACACAAATACTACGACTTTCAATACCAAGGGATTCCCTGAGCCATAAGTTCGTCATCCTGCACATACAGATGAATCAGAAACAATGGAACGATTGGGTGTATTCTCTTTACTCACCGAACAATCCTCACCTCCTTGCCCAAGCTGTAACCTAGGATGGAAGTTCTGAATCAACTGAGCAAGCGTTTTCTGGGCATCATGATACCAATTCTCGAACCGAGAATTGGCATGCAGTAAAAGCTGGGGCCTCTGGCCAGCAATGTCGCTGAGAATTCGATCCAGGCATCCGTCGTTTGAAAAGTGTGTACTAACGAACAGAGTTGTCAAGTTGGGGAACGGTTCTGTTAACAACTTTTGAAGGAGGATGTCGGACACTTTGTTTGCCTTCCAGGTATACTGAATGCTCAAGTGCTCGAGCAGCTCCAGATTCAGTGACCTGAGCTGCTGGATAAAGCGACAAGCGAAGTCCTCAGGTGCGATCTCTGGCGGGACAAAGTGTCAGGAGGAAGTTGAAACAGATTCTCGATGTGCCTACCAATCATCCAATCATAAAATCTCAGGATGCTGAGGTGTGTCAATCCGGACCCATACGCGTTCAGAAATTCAAGAAGAACAGGGAGCGAAACGTAGGGTCCTTCCACAGAGAGCCGGGATAACCCGTTTAAACGATAATCCGTCAGGAGTGCCTCGGGGTTGCGGGTGTTTTTAAGGACCAGAAGTAGGTTCACAAATGAGAGGGGAAGAACTTGGCAAGGGTTTCGGAAATACTCTCGTACGAGCTCGCAGCTATTAAAAGTGAGTTTCCGAACACTGGAAGTCTTTATGTCCGCCTCCAGAGAACGAAAGAACCTGGTCAACTCCGCTATCGTGATGACGAGGTTAACAAACGTGATGACGCTCAATTTGGTGTTTTTTTTGAATAAAGAGGCCAAGCATGTGAATTGTCTCTGCGAACCTTTGCCTTCGAGAGTGATCGAGGTGAGGTTGGTGAACTGATGCCAGTCGTCCAACGCATCCAGCCAGGTGAGGTGGTGCATCTGGATGTTTAAGACGGTCACGAGATGTGCAAAATGACCAGAGGAGACCAAACGCGTGAATGCCCGTCCGGTATTAAAGGTGTCTGTGGAGAGACAGGTAGGACGGACATGAAAGAGTTCGTGTTGGAACGGGCCTCTCCAGTTTCTACAGACCTGCGATGCGACGGACAGGGCCTTTTGGCTGTTCAAAGGTGAATTCTCGTTGGCAGAGACAAATTGGGCAATCTCAAAGAAGATTTCGGTGGGTAGACTGGCTGACTTTACAGCAGGGATTTTCATTCTCTGATGTAGAGGAGACGCGCGAGCTTTTGCCTTCGAGTTCCGCCGCTTTGTCTTCCGAGACTGGGCTGGAGAACGAATCCACCCGTTTGCATACCGGTGACGAGGAGACGGCTTGCGGGGGGAACGGCGCGGGGAATACGATGGATCTGGGGACTGACAACGATTGAGCGTCAGAGATGAGGAACACGGGGACTGGCGACGAGCGGACATGCGAGCTGGGGTTCTCATGATGGACGTAATGGTCTGTTCAGAACGGATGAGGTGAAAGTCGAGAACGCTGACTTTATATGAAGACAAGGATTCTTTCAACAAAGAATCAAAGTGCGATTGTTGCCAAAGGGAGAGTGGCAAACATTGTAAGGAAGAATCCCTTTAAGCTACTTTGTAGGGAATGCCCTTTGAGCTTCTCGTGAATGGCAGAAGTTGATGAGATTGAACTTGAAGGAGGAAGAAGCTGGGCTCGTTAAGCTGTAAAAAGACAAAGCAAGGGCTAAAAGTTGAACAGAGAAGATGGCTTCCAAAGCCTTCCATACTTCAAAACTGGTGCTTGCTCCTGGATGTGATGATTGCGGATTGCCAGGGCGCAAGGCACCCTTTGTTTGCCAAAGGACCTATCAGATCTAGATATAATACAAGTTACTTCTACGGGAAGTTCCGAGTCCACGCTTATTTTGCCCGCATGCCGACAATCTCCCGCCCTATTTTAACTTTGAGGTTTATTCCTTTACCACTCACCGCGAAGCCATCCACTCAGCAGCTAGACTTTAGAATGCGATCCTTTGTTGAGATCCAAATTTAAATTAAACCGACGTCTCAAAAATGGGCTTTGCAGAATCGTACCGGGGAATTTCTTGACAGTATGACTTACGCTATTTAGTACTTATTCAATGGTGTACTGTAAACTTTGCGAGTGCGATGTAAGTATACC
Organism: Dendrothele bispora CBS 962.96; assembly: GCA_004369135.1. Classification (NCBI taxonomy): domain Eukaryota; kingdom Fungi; phylum Basidiomycota; class Agaricomycetes; order Agaricales; genus Dendrothele; species Dendrothele bispora. The sequence continues at coordinate 37,643 of ML179177.1, read as the reverse complement.
GGCGGACAAAATTTTTTTAGAAAGGGATGTCATTCTCTTGTTGAATTTGGGAGCTCGGAGACAGTAGGGAGAAACATACGGCAGGTCCGGTACTTCACGCATTGCCATGTGCAGAAGAATTACGTGACGCTTGGACTATCACAAGTCGAGTATATGTACTTTCAACATCAAAAAATCAAACATACTCCGAGTAATCGGGAATAATGACTCTCCTTATGTAGAAGGGTAGTTCTCGCTGCTCTTTAGAACCTTAGTCTGATGATTTTGGTCTAAGTTCTTACAGTCATGTGCTGGATTATGATTTGATACAGTAAATGAGTTACAGTCCTGAGTCCTACATATTATACATCCGTATGGATCGTCATGTATTCGGTTGTCTGCCTAGGGGAGACTACCTACATATGCACATGTAAAATTATGGTCTGATATGTAAGTCTAAAGTAGTATACAGATACCGCATATACATCGAGAAAACAGTCTGAAACTTACCAGCAAGATAGCATGGTCTTTTGAGTCCTAGGCTTAAGCAAACATTTTATGAAATAAACGCATTTAGCACAGTGGGTATGATTCTACTTGCTACAAGCGCAAGTGATAAGATAGAGCTCTGTATCGTACTTGTGTTCAAATCCAGTACTTATGTCCTTCTCGTTGGCATCTTGCACCGACCAGATAAAAGCATCACATTATACACTTTAAAATCATGATTACGCATTGCTTGTGCCAAGTGCAGCACAAGAACTCCGAGTCTGCGGGTGTATCAGAACAACAAGCTGCACGCATTAATATTGCCATTCATTCTCAGAACAGTGACTCCGAGCACACTTGTAAGTATTTTTTTCCGGCTATCGACATACATAGAAGGACTCTAGGACGAGGCAAGAGTCTGAAGCCAGATATCCGGTCTGATATCTGGCCTCAACATTTTTACGGAGGGACTTAGTACTGTAATACTGTAAGGACATTTATGTAATTGGGAGTAATGCCCGATTCACGATCGTTTCATATACGTCGCCAATTACGGACGACGTATCGGTCTAATCTTAACTCTGATTGTTTAATTGATAGAAATCGGTTCCTGAAGTACTGACCGGTCGCCCGGGACCGGTGACCATTCAATTTTCGGAGCCGTCGAGGAAGTGCCGCTCCTTTCTGGCGCCTTCTTGACTCCGTCTTTGCCACTCATGCACTCCAGCTCTACCCAGCTTATTAGCGTCGATGATGCCGAATATGTCTATCCTAAACCTTCATCGGGATCAGTCCGTTCGGAGATGAAAACGGGACTGCAGGCGCATTACCCTACGATTACCATCGAGTATCCTCGTGTTCTTGGAACGGCTGGTCCCGTGAAGAACAGGGCAGCAGGGTCTATCCCCAAGCCAGACGGAGAGAATGGAAGACCAGGAAGGGGAGGTTATGCCTTGAAGGATGTTTTGGGATGGGATCAGACGGATTACAAGAAAGCTCAGGTGTGTTTATGTGTTAAGTACCCTTATGGACGTATCTAATATCTAGTTTCACATAGGACTTTGTCAAGGAGCTCGTTGCAACGATCTTGGGCGGTGACACTCACATTCCCTTCCAATCTCAGCCTCCCCAGAAGTTAGAAGTTGTTCGAGACAAGGTTCGTAAGAACGGGTTTGGTGTACCCGGCTCTGACAATACCGATGTAGATGCTCAAACAATTCCCGCAACTTGCTGACTATGAAGACAACTGGGCCACCGACGACTTTATTAGAGCTGCTTTGAAATATCGTCAAACCTGCTTGAAAAAGCATAAATTAGAGTTACAGGCTGCGCAGGGGCAGGCAATTTTGAATATGCGACAGGGTCTCAAGCCTTAGCCAATGTGTTTCTAGATCTTGTTCCCTCTAGTTTACTTTATGCTGTAATCCGGTATGTTTAGATTCATGTTTTGGACATGTACATATGTTTATTCTATACAACTTCCTTTCACTTTTGAATCCTTGCTGCGATTCACCTCACAATCCTTATTACCAGTCAAGTTGTCGCTCAACCCGAGGAATACGATTCCAAAACTGTATTTGGGAAGGTGTCTATGCTAAAAGGGTCTCATGCGAAACTGCCAACATGGACGGTGATTTCGTTCAAACATAAAAACCAACGCTTTATTGTAAAACAACGTAACATAAATGCCACAACTGTCCTCAAAATTAAAGATCAGCTTCTACTTCGGTGACAAGGACGGGGGAGGGATACAACTCGGTAACGATATGAGTTACCGTGGCAGGGATCTGGGCGGTAACGGTGCGGGGGTACAATTCGGTGATAGTAGAAAAGTCGGTGACAGTAGAAAAGTCGGTGACAGTAGAAAAGTCGGTGACAGTAGAAAAGTCGGTGACGGTAGAAAAGTCGGTGACGGTAGAAAAGTCGGTGACGGTAGAAAAGTCGACGACGGTAGAAAAGTCGACGACAGTAGAAAAGTCGGTGACAGTAGAAAAGTCGGTGACGGTAGAAAAGTCGGTTACAGTAGAAAAGTCGATAGAAAAGTCGGTGATGGTAGAAAAGTCGGTAGAAAAGTCGGTGACGGTGGAGAAGTCGGTGATAGTACGATATTCGATGATAGTGATTAAATCAGTGACTGAGTTAGTGGCCGTAACAGTCAGTGTAGCCGGAGTTTTGGAGATAGTCCAGGTAGAATTGAACCTGACGAGGGCAGGAATGTAGACAAAAGCCCGGAGACCCAAACCCAGTGGATATATAGAGCTTTCAACGCCCAAAATAAAAGCATGGGAATAACGTTTGAACTAGGGACGCAGATAGGGGAATGAGAGTTGATATTACGTTACAGGACAAATAAACCCCGTACCATAAAGTAGGTCATCATAAAAAAGATGGCGATGTATCCACACCAGCGTACGGCTGTCCAGGTAACGGGGAAATTCAAGTTGAAGATCAAGTTGTCGTCGGTGTTAAGGTCGGGGGCATTATGAAGACTTGGTAGACGTCGCTTCTTCTTGTAAACGACAACATCGGAAGCTTGGCCCTTCGTAGACCCTGCAATGGCGATGATGTGAGAGGATGGGAGGGTGCGTATCTTCAAAGCGCACATAAGTGACTTGTGACTTGAGATAATTTGCCAAAACGACGACTCACCCCGACGTATTGAACGAGAGCTTTGCGAGGGTAATGCAGGCGTTGGATACATTCACCTGACTGAACCACGAACACCTCAGCGAAACCATGGTCGGAGCCAACGACCAGCTTTGAACCCTCTTCAGCGAAAGCAACTTGCTTCGTATTCCCTACAAGCGCAACTTCGCCCTGGAAAGCTCGGACTTGCTCTGAATTGCTGAGCTTGAATATCTCCGCCCGTTGACCAGTCCATGCCGCAAATAGATCGTTGCGTTCGTCGACGGACACGCAATGCCTACAAATCAAACGATTTTAGCAAGAAAAGGAAGCATCAAGCGTAGAGTTTCACATTTCCTGTGGTCCGTCTTTCTTTATCCAGGAAAAGTCACCCGTTTGACCATGAAGCTGGAGACTAAAAAATAAAAATACATAAGCACAAAAAGAAAAAATCAGAAACCAACTCACAAGCTTCGACCCATCTTAGAGAAAGCAAACACATTATCTGTGCCTTGCGCAAATTTGACGGTGCGAGGGAGGAAGTCTGCAGAAAGATTAACCTTAAAGATGTTAGTAATTTCCATAGCGGAGCTTAAGGTCCAGACAGCGATTAGACGATTGCTAGTGGATGTGACAATGCGGCCGTGGTGACCGGGGGCGACCCTCAAGTCCGAGACATCTATAGACATAACTTGGTGGTTCGAAGGGTCCTGGTTATCGACGACTTGGCTACCTGATTTGCGAAAAGTCTGTCCCGACCCACGACCTTGAGCGAAGAGGTTCTCGAAAAACATAATGGCACACACCTTTTTACCGCTTTCCAAAGACCACATAGATAGTTCACCAGCCATATTCCCCACAATGAATACGTGTTTATCGATTCCTTCAAAGAACAGCCATGCAGAGGAGCAATACACGTGCTTAGGGTCATTGGGCTCGTAGGGAAGATGAGGAGTAGAAAAAATCTCCGATGTTCTGAGATCCCATATCGTGACGCCTCCGTATCCTGACGAACGAAGAAATCAGCTAGCATACAAGCCAAATAAGCGGAATTCTTACCAGAAGCAGAAGCAAAGATCCCGTCAACGGACAAGGATACTGATTGAATGGCGTTTCGAGGTCCGGTAAGTGTAGCGACTTTCTTGTAAGAATTGCCGAAGAATCGTTGGAACATTGTCGACATCGAGTAGCAAAAGGTTAGAATGATTAGATGGCAGTTGTAGAGGAGTCAGTGTATATATTTCCATCTCTTTAAACCCAGACAAAGAAGTGTTCAGACAAAGGAGTAAAAACTGAAATTCCGTCCGATTAAGTAATATACTTGCTCAAGCGCTCATTCGACAACGCTCAATCACATTGCCTTTGACAATGGGCGTTGAACAAGTTTCAGCCCTTTCGAGTACCCCTTTGAAAAAAGCCACTGCTGGCCAAGACATAAATAGACCCATGCGCCCCACCAAGCTCCCCGCTCTCAGTACGAGGATTATAGCTAGCCATCAACACCGACTCTACTATGTGCCTCACCAGTGTCGATGACGCTGAATATTTCGACTCTTTACCGAAACAGGTCTGTAGCCCAAAATTACCACCTGCCAGGGCTCGTTCTACGTCGCCCTCGCCCTCTTCGTTGTATGTTCCTTCCCCTTCACCCTCACGTCCGATTTCCCGTTCGACTTCGAGTAGTCCTACCGATTCTTCTGCTGCTGGAAAGCAGTCCCCAAATTCAACCGAACTCAGCAACGTCGACGATTCTGCTTCGTACCCTACCGAATCTTCTGCTGCTGGAAAGCAGTCCCCAAATTCAACCGAACACAGCAACGCCGAAGATTCTGCTTCGAGTGGTCCTACCAATTTTTCTGCTGCTGGAAAGCAGTCCCCAAATGCAACCGAAGTCAACAACTTCGACGATTCTGAGTATCTCTATCCTTCATCCGGACCGATTCGTAACCCAAGATCCGCACCACTCAGTCGGGTTCCGTATTCTCGTAACCCTTCCCCTTCCACTTCGGTTTCGACTAGCTCAGTGAGCTCTTTTGCCACGTCCAAGCAGTCTTCGAACACGCCAGTGAAATCCTCCATGAACACAAGGTCAAAGACCGAGTGCTCAACAACTATCGCCCGCAATCCGGCTGGTGCCATTCCTACCCCTGAACCCGCCGTTGCTCAGAACAAGAGAACTGGGCCCATTCCCAGGCCTGCTGGAGAGAATGGAAGGCCAGGAAGAGGGGGCTATGCCTTGAAGGATATCCTGGCTTGGAATCATCAAGAATACAAGGACACCCAGGTATGGTTTCGTATTCCTATCCATACGTGACGTCCATTTACGGTTCAATATAGAAACTCGCTAGGAAGCTGGTTGAAACGACTCTAGCTGGCGAGACGCATCTTCCCTTTACATCTCAGCCTTCTGCAAAAATAGACATTATTCGGAATGAGGTTCGTAAGCATAATGCTAATCTTCGTGCCGTTTCCGACTGCTTGGTCTATCTTCAGATGCTTAAACAGTTCCCAAACCTTACGAACTATGAAGAGAACTGGGTCACTGATGATTTCATCCGAGTTGCGTTAAAGTATTGTCAAACCCGCTTGAAGTCTAGATCACGCAGACGGTAGCCAATACATCGATTTCCAAATTGTAGATTCGTGATTAGTTTCTTACTACGTATCAGGTGCCTATAATAATGATAGCTCGCTTTAGTTAGTTGGCTGGAGTAAATTTACTTTGGAGCCTGCGGGTAACAATACAATCAAGTAGATTACTTCCAGTCCACGAACACGTACCATCTAGTCAAATAGTCGATACTTTGATGTATACTAGCTAAGGCACCCGAAACAGCGTTGTCGACATTTCTTAACTTCACTCGCAACGGCTTATTCCCAAATGACTATAAGTTTCTGTCTGGGAATCAGTCATATCATTGGTGGAGAGTGTTTGTTCGGCCGATTGCTTTCCAACAGCTTATGCCTTCGGATTACGCAGGGATTGGGAGATGAGCGAAACCACCCCGTTAAGTAGGCCAATAGAGTCGGTCCACATTGGTTTTGAAGTCATAATTGATGAAGTAAAGGATCACATATAATATCGAATGAGGAAAAATACAGCTGAGAGTGGTTGACAATGAGGGAAGAGCGTGAAGAGGTGTTTAATACTGTTCGCTACAAGATATACGGGGTACATAAACAATACAAGATGTCCCCGAGTCCTGCCCCTGCATTTGTCGGTCTAGGTATCCACATCTCTCCAGGCAGTCGGTTGTATTGTGCAGGTCTGAGTTTGAAGTTACATGATCAACCTAGTTCGACCTAACATCCTTTAGACCATGCAGCTCCCTTGACCCCTGAGATGTCAGAGGTCTTTCGGAATAAGGTCATTGACAACAGCTTACCTCTTTAGTCGCATTAAACATGGCATGCCAAAAGTCACTCTCTTTTCTGGTCCTCTCCTGTGCATCGTTTGCTTCGTGCAGCTCCTTCCGGGCCCTATCCAGTTCCTCCCGGGCCCGATCCACTTCCTCCTGGGCCTGATCCTTTTCCTCCCGGGCCTTGTCCAGTTCCAAATGGGCCTGATTCAGTTCCAAAGCAGTATGCTGACATTGCACATCTGAAGCCCAGAACAGGGACCAGCCTGCATCTGAATGTCCTTGGACAGAGGCAAGCCTCTGATGAAGGTCGTAGCAGCGCCCCTGCAGATTGTGGCAGAGCTCCTGCACGTCGATGAGGGACAGGTTGGAGGCGTGGTACCGGGCAAGGGTGAGGTCAGCGGCACGGGTGTCGGCGTCTGTTTGTACAACATCGGGCACTGCAAGCAACTGAGTGGATGGTCAGCGAAAAAACTTTGACGAAAACGCACCTATTTTTTCGTTGGGATCAGGTGCGTTTTCGTTCGGACTGAGAGCGTCTTGCGTGGATTCACGCCAACGTTCGACAGCATACCTGTCACTGGGGTGTTAGTGACGAGATACCGAACGATTACAAAACACTCACGTAGACCTCATGAAAACTAGTCTGAAGTCTTCGAAAGACCTCTCGTCATCATCGTCGCTGTCATCTTTTAGGCCCACGGATGGTTCTGTGTTGGTAAGTTGGAGCTCTGTGCAGCCGTCGCTGTGGATAGATATCGCGTCCAGCACTCCGACCTTGGTGGCTTTCATGTCCACGTAACCGTCGCTGTGTATCGATATGACGTCCAGCGCTTTGACCTGGGCGTCTTTGGTCTCTTCGGGACCGTCACTGTTAACAGATATGATTTCCAACACTTTGAGCGGGGCAGCTTGGTTATGTGCGGGAGGGGACAGGTTGGCATTGAGATGACGAGGTCGTTTGCATAGGGATTGGGACTGAATGTCAAGAGGATGCTTGGACGACATGGGCATTGGGAAGGCTTGAGGTTGAGACACGTGACAAGGTTCCTCATCGTTGATTAAGTCGCAGACAAAATGAGGGTAAAAAGAGGGTAAAAAGAGGGAAGGGAACTGACATATACGGTATTTTTTAAGAAATATTTTCCAAGTGTTTGTTGGTTTACATTTGTTTATCACCGCGGAATTAAAGCTTGCTCCGCTCTTCGAAAAATTGAAGGCCTAAGCTGGGCCTAAGGCCTAAGATGTCTTATCTCTCGTTTGATACCAGAAACAACTCAGGATTCAGAACAAGACTGTACAGTGTAATGAGAACAGTACTGACCACCTCTGACAAGGTCTTCCATCATCGCAATTCATATGGCTTTGACAACAATACAGACACGCATGATTCACCTCCCTTCTCTTTTCCGGGCTCCCCAACTTCCCCTCCTCCTCCTCCTCCTCCTCCTCCTCTCCTCCTCTCCTCCTCCTCCTCCTGCTCTCCTCCTCCTTCCCCGGGACCAAGACCAATATAAATCTCAATGTAAAATACCGATTACATCCGTTCTGTTGGGTGGTTGTCAGTTGACGGCAGGTTTACCGTCATTAGTTGAGATTAGTTCAGCGTGAGCTGTGGGTAATTGTCCCAGTAACTGATGATCATCTGTCCGGTGGATTGTACCGGTTTATTTTACTTAACGGGGTGGTGAATGGGGAGCCAGCACCGAATGGGGAGCTGGTGGAGCGAAGGTCAGATCTCTATCTAATGTGTTCCTCTCGTTGACAGCAACCCCGTGGCCAGCTACCTCCACGCCATTCAGAACCTAACCACCGAAACTGGCCGTCATGCCTCAAGACACTCTTCAGGAAAGGTGATCCCTCACCAGGGCCGCCGCGGAGTCAAGGGTTGAAGCTTTCAAGGCACGCAGCTCTGTGATTGTAGACCACCTGCACAACGATAACGCCAGCGGTCTGCATTGGCTCGAGATGTGGGGTCGCACTGGCACCCGTGTAAGACAGGGCCTATGGCGGGTGGAGCATCCATGGGACGATACACCTGGCCGGGACACACGACTGGATAATCTTTCGCCGGAGGAGTGGGCCAAGATCCAACGTATGCTCCTTATCGTTTCTTCACCATATTGATGCTGACTCGGTTTTCTTCAGTCTCTCTGGTGCAATACGACCGATATGAGGACCGCGACGGTACTTTTATAGAGCGCGATCCTTCCTTTAGTGGCCCTATGGTTGCCAAGCTACTTTTTGCGGCACATGTGCAGTGGGACGAACATCATAGCAGGCTTAGAGAGATCCGAATGGGTATCGCTCGACTCAAGGCAGTGCTGCAATCCCTCCAGCAAGATGAGGTTGCAGCAATGTCTCGTCTTCACGAGCTTGAATGCCATATTTACTGTTTGGAGCGGTTGGAACAATGCGCCGTAGAGTATTTTGAATGATTGCCACAAATTTGAAAATCTGTTTCTAGTTTTTTTTAGTACGATCCGCGTTAAATGTTAAGCCACTGACGACCGATAACTATATATGTACACTGAACCTCAACCCACCAACTGCCCATCAACGTTTGCCCTTGAGCGCTGCAATGCTAGCCCTCTCAATCTCACTTCCCTTCGACATACTCCATCCCATTGTCGAGAATGCGGACCGTCCCACTGTCCGTAACCTGTACTTGACCAGCCGTCAGGTGTGCTCCGTCGTTCGCCGTTATGTATTCCGCGACCTTCACGTTTCCTCCACCCAAAACCTCTACAGGCTCATCACATTCATAAGCCGGTCAAGTGGACGTTGAACATGAAGTTACTACCTACCACATCGTCCCAGGGCGGACGTCAAGTTCTACCGGTGCTCTCGCCTGCTATGATTCTTTCCCTTTTGTGGCTCGCTTCTCTGATCGTGGTGTCTGTCGGCATTTCTGTCGTCAATCCACTCGACGAACAGCTTCCACTCATCGCCAGAGTAGGAGAATACTACAACTGGTCTATCTCTCCCGTCACCTTCAGTGCTAATCTCGACGCGAGCCTTCCTGCTTGATCGGCTATCCTTTGATTCCAACACGCGTTCTTTCTCTGGAACACCTACATCTCAGGATCAAGGCGAATCCGAGATCTCAGTGACCGCCCATGAAGCTAGCTCTTCAGCAACTTCCAGCCGCAACATTTAAGTCATAACTGCACAAGCTCCTACTTTGAACATTCCTCTTGAACAATTTTACGACTCCGAAGGCAATCCATCACTATCCTCCGTATTTGTCGTCTCTTCGAATTCCTCCCTCTATAACGGTGTTCCTACCCTGCGTATCCCAATTCCTGGTCATTCAGCATAGGTATCCCCAGCAAAACGTTTAAGGACAGCACGCAAGCTTGGATTCCCTTCTACAATGTTCTACTTCTTGACGGGTCTCCCCTTTGGAACTTTTAAGCACTGAACACCACGGATTGGAATCGACATGATTTAACTCTCGATGGATTGGCACCTCCTCACGATGTTGCGCCCTCTCCAGCTACCTACTACCACTTGGCCCTCCATTGTTGTCCTTCGATAAATGAAATTGCGCGACAGAGTAACGAGGATTGAGAGCTTTGGCAAGATTATATGGCCGCATTTGTTCGGGGAGATCGATGTCGGTGAGAGGGGAAGCGTCTAAAAGTATGTTGAGAGGATGACGGCGAGCGTCAGAAGGGTTGGGGAGAGGTTGTTGCTGGGCATAGGTGAGTGAGCTGGGGATGAAGCGGCTGATGCTTCCTCAGAAGCAGAGGAAAAGTAGTCGTACAAGTCGTATCCATTGGTAGTGTTGGCAGCTACTCAGTTGTTGGCGCTGTATGAAGCGGAATCGGTAAAAGTTTTGGACTGAGAGCCAAAGCGCGATCTGTACGGGAGTTATAGGTGTACATGGTCGCGTTGGTCGGCGCACTAGTATCTATATCGCGAAGTACACCCACAGTGATCACATCAATGCCACTGGTATTGTTCCGCATGATAGTCAGTTCGACGGAATCCGTCAAGGGGTGGGTTTGTTGAGCAAAGTCACCCACGCTGTAAAGCCAGCCTTTGTCGCCTCGATGCTAGCTTGCAAAAAACCTAAAAGATGAATGTAAGGAAATATTTTGGCTTGGAAGAGCTATAACATGAAGAGCATACGCACGAATTCTGAAGTGTCTGTACCAAAGGTTCCTGTAAATAAAGCCTTCTTGTTCACAGCGATGAAAGGATTCTTGACCGTCGATGAGAAGAACGCGTGCCCCAGACAACTGATACGATTGATGTGGTGTCAATAGAGGCGACAGACAGATAAGCAGGGGAAGCTTGAAGTAGCACAGATCGCAATTGTCCTTTCAATTCCCCAGGTAACACGTTCTTTCAGAACTTGATTTCTTCTCCAAATTCTGCGGAAATGACGTTAAAGGCCTCTGGAGCTATACGCGCTTTGTTCGCCGTCAGGTTGGGTGAGAGGTGTAGGGAGGTATGAGATGTAGAGAGCTGAGAGTGATACAGATAACACCCCTATGAATATGCTTGATGGAGTAATTTCTTATACAATAGTTGATTGACCACCATGATTAACCCTCTTGAACGTCCTGAACAAATCGAGATGCAATTCTGAGCCGTAGTCGTCTAATTTGGACGCGATGCACGTCATTCTGAACTTTGAAGTGGAGGATGGGCTTGAACTTTTTGATAGTCGACGGAGGTATGAAATGCGAAGTTTTGTTCATGAGAACTTCAATGCCAGTCTACATTGATGAGTGAGTAAGGTGTATAAGCCTGGGGAAATGATTGTCTTCTAATGTCCGTCTGCTTAGAGGAGACTAGCTTTGACACTTGAAGGGATCAACGGGGAACGTATTCAACAAGCGGTCGCGCGCTTGCTTGGGATGAGCCACTGGCACCGATCGCAGCGCAGGCGTCCTCGTTGACATTAGCAGCGGCGACGGCAACACCACCCCTGGCGACAACTTCGAGCAGCGCTGTCAGTGCTCGAAAGGTTCTGCACGCCATTGCCGTCGTAGAACAACTCACGGTTCTCTTCAACTCAATATTCAATTATGCCTCCCATCCATCTAGTGACATTTGACATTCTTCATACCTTGATAACTCCCCGTCATCCTATCCATGTTCAGTATTCTAATTTCTATGGCATTGGCTCCTTACTTGGGGCACCTCAATCCAAACGCGGTGAAACAATCGTTTAAAATTGGTATGTATGTACATGTAGCTTTTATATGCGTAGACTTGCAAAGCACTCAAAATACTCCAACGGGAACGTCCATCATACGCATACGAAAACGGAGGAGCAAGTGAATTGTGGTGGTCGGAGGTGCTCTATGACTCTCGCTCTAAACTTTGTATCATACGCAAGTCGTATCCTCAACCCTAGTGCTGGGTTTACCTACCTACCGTTATTGTTCTCGATTCCCAAATCACTGTGTGTTCTTGATCCCCATCCAGTCGCCTGATCCGGCAACAATCCCTCCAACGGCACCCTCGTAATCACTACACGCATACGACTTTTGTTCGGTTTTTCTATCCCTTCTTCACTGAGCACAATTGGCGTAAAATATTCCGGAAACCTCAAGTGAGTCCTATTGATCGGAAATGTGCGTACTTACGACTCCGCGAATCAGAGTTGCTGATAACGGCGGTAACAATCTTTTCTCCAATGTACATAGTCGGCGAAACGCAGCATATCCCTCGCTGGAACTAGGAAAGGTACGATCCCACATTGGCTGCAAAAAATGATGTCCCTTCTCAATTCACAAACTCAATTGAGAAGGATCCTCTAGACGTTTACTAAACGTACACGAGAAGGGACATCTTTTTTTGCAGCCACTGAGGGAGCAAGTGATCATCATAGTGGTATGGGTCTGGGCTTATTCTTCACCCTCAATAGCCTAGCGACCTTTTGCAGTGACATCTTTGACTTTGGAGCCCTGTTTGAGGATGGACCATCGGATGACGAGAGGGCGTTGTCGCATGATTTTGTTAAGAGATTGGACGGTTATGGGAGACGTGTCGAAGTGAAGAGTCCACCAGCTTAGAAAACAGAAACTTACTCGCGATCGCCGATACTATGTGGACACCAGAGTGCCTCATGTGTCTCTTTTGTGGACAACCGAGGAGGTGGGTGCATGTCTGAGTGACCAGTTGCTTGATCATGATGTATTTCTGCCAGAAAATCAGAAAAAGAAGAAAAGTGATGACGGACATAGTTTGGGTTGTGCGCAGAGACACATAGCATCTGGTTGGTAAACCTGGCTGTTGCAAAGATAGTTGTTTGCAATAACAGCCTGGCACCCAGGGCGGGCATGCTGCCCACTTTTGATACGCGAGCTCTGCTCATCATAATGACGTACAATTTATGTAGACAAATGACTCGCGTTCTATGTCTGACCAGTGACAGTGACAACAACGACAACAGGTTTTAATTTGCAGAATATGGACCAGTCCGGATTCTCCAAAAAAATCTGGCATACTTAACATCAATCAACAGCCTTCGTTTCATTTCTCAGGCTCGGCCAGAAATCGGCAGGCTCTTTCAAAAGTGGGTCCAGTCTGGAGTCTTGGCATCTTAGAGAGGTGGGCACGTGGCATGGACAAGATTGGAAGTTGGTAAGGGAGTCACTGTGGCACACAACACTAAGTTAGATTCCATACAAAATGCAGCTTCCGCTTTTTCGACCATTATACGTCGAAGTCCTTCCCTCCCCCATCTCCCCTTTACCTGCACTGCCCGCTCCATGAGCCGTCCCCGCAGAAAAAACGACAACACCCTCCTCCTCACTCCTCCCCTCACCCCTTCTTCCAGCATCCGCACAGTCGCCAGTCTCGACCCAGCAAGTGCCACCGCCACCATCCCTGCGGTAGACAGTCTACAGGACACCATCGAGCCCGATGACCCAGAGCCGACCAGACTTTTGCTCGTTGGCAACGTCGTTTCGTCAGTGGCGACCGAGACACTTAACACCGCCGTCCATTCTACATTCGCCAGTCTCAATTCGCATGTCAACCCTGGCGGTAATGACCCCGTAAAAGGTGTTTTTGTTCGTTATCTCGAAAAGGGCGTTGTTATTCTCGCTTTTTACGACCTCAGAGACGCCATAGAAGCCAAGAGTCACCTCGCCACTCTCTCCGATGGTCCACTCGCTCAGCTTATCGCCGATAATAAAGATCATTTCACGTGTCGATTCATTGCCATCGAGCAGCTCGTGGACGTAAGTGCACGTTTCTTAGATGTTGTAGATTTCGCGTTCAAGCTCGACCGTTTTCATGTGTCCCATGTGTCTAGTTGCCTGGCCACTCGGGCTTTCTCGAATCTATGGATGCTTCATTCAAAATTGCAGTGGAAGGACAGCCATCGTTAGAGGATGCTGCAACATCGCTTTCCCTCGAAGACACCGAGGCTGCCAGTGGCCCGGACCAAGACTCTGCAAAACGTCCTGTAAACGTGCCCATGCTCAAAGATTTTCTCGAATCTCATGGTCCTCTTCGCTCTTTCGATCTACAGGCAAGCTTTGCAATCGCTTCGGTCCAGTGTAACCACCTCATCTGCTTTTTTCTCTCTCTATAGTCGCTTGGTACTTTTCGTGTCGAGTTTTTCGACATTCGTGATTCGGTCACTGCATTCGATGCTCTCCACGATGTCAGCATCTTTGGCATGAAACTTCGTGTCTTCGGCAAACCGGCTAGCAATACAATTTCCGATCAACCTTCTTTCCCAACTGCAGGCCAACTCTTTCAGACCCGAGAGCGTTTCGTCGTGCCCACCAGTGCTACTGTTGCTAATTCTCTCGAGTCCACCTCCCCTGTTCCTGCCGTCCCGGACACCAGCACCGTTACTACCACTGAGGACACCACCGAGGATACCACTGTCGTCGTTCGCCCATTATCAACCACAGATGTCAGATCCATATCGCCTACCTACTTTTATAATTCGACCGTGGCGCCACAGCCAGAGACGATTGCTATTGTTCGGCAGGAAGACGTTCAAGAATCTAATTCTAGCATTCAACCCACTGATTTGGAGGCGACATCCCAGACTCCTTGGTATCCGCGTCCTTCTACTGCTGCTGTTCCCCCCTTGGTTCCTCTGGAAATTTCTCCTTACTACGCCACCCAGCAGATCTATTCTTCACTTTCTTCTCCAGAGGGCGGCGCGGTACATCACTACGCTCCTCCTGAGACTCCCCAAGTGCCGTTCCATACCCCTCCGAACTACGTCCTTCATTCCCAAGCGGCAGCCATTATTGGTCAACCCATGTTCCCTCCTCACCACCCCGGAAACGTTTTTACGTACGAGTATGACCCTCATCACGCGGCCTGCCAATCTATCAGCATGGGTGTTGGTATGATCGCTCCCTGGACTTCTGATCCGACTATGAATCTTGTTTACCCTACTTTTACCCATGGCTCGACCTATCCTGGCACCGAATATTGGTGTTCTACGATCAATCCGACGACGGGGATTCCACATAGTTTGCAACCTTATGTCGTGCCTATATCTCCTCCCCCTCTCACTAACCAACAACAACAGCAGCAGCTGAATGGACTTGTGCATAACCGTGGACAACAGCCTCCATCGTATTTTCCCCCTGTCCACATTCCGGTTGATCTAACTCAAATGTCTATGTTCTCAAACCCAAACGCTGATCCGTGGTTAGAACATTCCGCCACTACCGCTATTGCTCCGACCGCCCAAGAGTCCGTCAACACCACCTCCCAGTCTTATCATACCCATCTCCAAGCTCGGCAATATTTGCATCCAGCAGTTCAAGCTTCCTCTACCTCCGGACCAGATTTCCAGGCCGATCCTCACGCAGGAGGAGTTAATAAAGATAGTATCTCGGAGCGAAACCAGCTGAACCTATCTAAAATCGAGGACGGACAGGATACACGAACGACAATCATGATCAAGAATATTCCCAATCAGATGTCTGATAAAGATTTGATCACGTACATAAACAAAGTCGTTCCGAGGAGGATCGATTTTCTTTATTTAAGAGTGGATTTTTCGAATGGTGAGTACATATCGATGGTATATGGTTTTTCATTCATACCAATTTTTCTGTTTTTTTTTTATCTTCGGTTTGGTCCACTAACACGTTTCCGCACATATATAGGTTGTAATGTCGGTTATGCCTTTGTCAACTTTATCACCGTCCAGGATCTGTTGACGTTCGTTAAGAAATGTCTCGGCCAAAAATGGTACCTTCCTATCCTTCTCCTCTGTTGTACCCAGTTAAAAGTTTGTTGAATCAGGAACATGTTCTCGAGTGAGAAGGTTCTTCAGATGAGTTATGCTAACTATCAGTGCGTTTTTTTCCCTCTTTGCCTCGTCCTTCATTCGTTCGGTGTCAAAGTTTAGAGGAATGAATACTGATCGTCCTCGTTTCCATTGCATCCTTCTTCCTGTTCCGATTGCTGTCCTTTAACGCCATTCGGTGACCTGTTCCTTCACTACAGAGGGAAAGATGCCCTCGTAGAGAAATTCAAAAACTCGTGCATCATGGACGAGCGAGAAGCGTGGCAACCCAAAATTTTCTACTCTGAACCCGGTCCTGACCAAGGGTCACCCGAACCTTTCCCCGCTGCGACACATCAGAGGAGGAGTTCGCATCATCGGGGTGCATTGTATGTTCCTGGTGGAGTTGTCGGTAGTGGCGGTGGAGGGTTGTTGCATCAAGCGAATATTCGGAGGAGGCGTCATCGTCACCATCAGAATGGGCAGGGAGAAGAACGAGCTGAGAAGGGCAATGGTAAACATCGGAAGAGAGAGGACCAGCCGACTGAGAACACGGGTAGTGTCAAAACAGCTGTTGCCACTGATCCATGAGATACGAAATCCACTACGCTAGGAGAAAAGGTTTATTCCGACCCAGCAATCAAGTGACAGTCAACCAATGCCGCATTTTCGTTATTTCGTTGCCACTCTTCTCTGTTTGTTGCCTTCTTTGGGTTCTGATCTCTAAATTCTTTTACCTTGTCTGTTTCCTTTGCTTTTACTCTTCTTTCCATCCCAAATCTCTGACATATTTTTCTACTTAAATCTCTATCAATGATCTTTCACTGCTCCCTTTCTCGTTCAAGTTTTTCTTTCGAAAGTTCATTATACGCATTGCTCCCTCCGTTATTGTTGCTCTGCTTATCATGTTGTAACAACGCCACCGCCTCCCTGTTCAACATATCGTTTTGTTATCATGTTGTAACAACGCCACCGCCTCCCTGTTCAACATATCGTTTTGTTTTCTTCTCCCTTCGTGTACGTCATCTTTGTTGTCTTTCTTTCCTGTCGACTCACTCTGAACTTTGTATGCTCGCTTAAAAGTTTATATAAACACATACTCTTCTCTCTCTTTTTATGCTCTCTTTTTATGTTCTCGTTGCGAAATGATCTATCGATGTAGCTAAACCCACATATACACACCGTCCTATTTTAACTTTTTACGTTTACTGTACTCGACGTCAATGTTACTTTACACATGTGTGTACACGTACCAGTGCAGAAAAGCTGATCCTATTTGTTCTTGGCGTTCGCTGGTACACTATGTCATCTGAGGTTCATGTTTTGAGGTCTCGGAACCGGTGAGGTTGCATTTGGAACTGCTGAAAGGGGCATTAAAGAATGTCTAGATATGACGTACGTACGGTGATGTTGTTCTGCAGTCTGATAATCCAACATTTTGTACTCGCCTCCATCCTAACTCCTTTCCACCCTGCGTCTAATGATCTGATATACCACGTTGGAAACCCGAGGGTGGTAGCCAAAAATCGTAAAGCCGTTTGTCAAAGAACATGGAATAACTACTGTACAAGTCTTTCAATCTGACGAGTTGAGGAAACGTCCGGACATTGTAAGTGAATGATATAACGGGGAATGGCGGGAAGAAGATAAGGAAGGGAATAACGCGTTTGCAGGCTTTGGAAAGTGTCAAAGCTGCAACTTTGGATGCTTGGTCATCTGCGCGGAATCCCCCGAGAGGCTTGCAAGAGGGGTAATGTCCTTGATGGCTGGGCAACCGGAATGTCGCAAAACAAGAAAATTCTTATAACTTTCTGCTTTCGTTCCAATCGTTTCGTCATCTGGATTCTGCGGGTATTAATCCTTTCGATTTGAGGCTCGGTAGGCATCTTTTGTCGTCGATACGAAGGCGTTCGGTATACTTATTCTGTATTGGAGTTATCCAATGAGCCAAAATGTTTGATTTCTGAACGGAGATTTGGTAATCGGAAATGTGGACGAATGTCAAGATCGACAAATAGGTATGTCTTTGCTGGTATGGAATTGTTGCAAGGTCTTTTTGCCCATTCTCAAAAACGCTTCGGAAGCTAATGCATATGGAAATTATCACAGAAGAGTGGTAATGCGCTTCCGGTGGTACTTTTTTAGTATTGGTCTAATTTAAGCACTGATGGTAACTTTGGTAAGAAGGTGAGTATACTGGGTCGCAATATTATCACTTATTTAACGCGTTTTTGTTTCGTTGTCAGGAATGGAGCGACAAGGCTCGAGAACTTCAGGCACTGAAGCAGGACAGGACCAAAAAGGGTGATAATCCTGGTAGGCATTGTTTTTCTTAGTTATCACTGGATTAACGGTTGTCGCATAGGAATTGGCCTTTGACAACTTTGACATAGTACTAAGTATATGTGGCAGTGATGTTATGGGATGTATAGTATTCGGTTTTTGCATCGAAAATGATCAGTACATTTGTATTTTTTATTGTACATTAATTATACATTTTTATTACTGAAAATTTACTGGAATAGACCGCATTCGCAAAGAGAAATATGGAAATTGTTCTGCGCTTAGAAACGACACGTTCTGCATTAGGCCCCACCGGGCCCCATTATCCAAAATTCTACAGGAAAATAACCAGTTGAAGGCATAACACACAAGAAGAGCCGCGATGCAGACTTGTAACACAAGTTGTTTTCCCAAATTTTAGTAGCTCCATTTCCAAATTTCTCTCCTGGATCATTAGTTAACTTTGCGTGCATTAAAAAGTTTCAAAATGCGTAGAAAAATTGTCACTTTCTACTGGCTAATGAGTTGCAAACAACTCGCGGTGTATTCGACAATTCTTTTTCAATCTTCTCAGTTTCACTATAGAGTCTATAGAAGCTGTGCACTGGCTCCGTTCCCTTTGTTTGACCTTGCTCTTTTTACTGACTCCATGCTCTAGGGACGTTATGAGGTCGGCAAGCTCTAGAATCACGTCCAGGTCATGCTACCATCGGTGTCTAAAGACAGTCGTTCATCTGCCGCCGAGCAGCAACAACAACGTAAGAAAAGGTTTGGGCAAGCGTTGAAAAGGAGTGGAGTAGTTTCTGGGGCGGTCTATCGATATCTTGCAACACCGTCACGCCAAGTGGACCAGTAATTTGCTTAGTCAGCTAGCGGGCTATATTGCAACCCATTCCACCCATCGCCCGGAGAATGGACACCTCTCGTTCTACCTACGAGCATTTTCAACGGTTGATGATGAAACGTTCTCGTTCGAGAACACCGCCATCTCCGTCTTCGTCAAACCAAGAAGATGTACTGCAGAGTAGCTCCCACTTGTCCGAGAAACAAAGACAAAAACGACCCCGCCGAAATTCGTCACCGCGATTGCCTGACCTCGTACCTCCTTCCCCTGCTCCTCTAACCGCAGTATCCCATGCAACTGCTGGGCTTTCTTCAAGTCATACAAATGATGACGAAGGGCTCTCACTGTCTATCACACATGCGACCATTATAAACGGAAAAGGAGATCTTCCTCGCCCTCATTTGCTGGGTGAATCACAATTTGAAACATTTTCCGAAACAGTAGCTACATTAGCAGTAAGTTCCTTTATCCTGTATTCTGAGGTGTCACTGAAGTAGTCTTAGTTAAACCATGTCCTAAAGTCTAATTACACTGAAAACGACAGTTTGGAATCTGCCTTGACACCTGGACCAGATGGTTACTTACACCCGTTTGGCCTTCCACACGATAAACATGCGGCCACCAAGCATGCATTCGCTGATTTGTCCCATCATAAACAAACTCTGCAGGCTTTGGAGGTAAAGTTAGCACGCCTTAACGAGGAAGCAAGCCCAGAGAGTGATCTTCAGTTGACTTTGTTGGAGGTAGAGGATGGGGCCAAATCCCTTCGTGAAGCTCTAGAAGCAGTGCGTCAGTCAAATGTGACGGCTCCGGTCATCAAGGAAATGAAAGCTAGCATGATGCTGCTGGAGACTCGTTTGAAGGACTTACGCTCACGGCACCCAGACACCACAGCTGTACGCATTGATAACCGTAAGTGTTCTATTCCTTGCACTCGGCTCAGTTCTCTGACATTTTTTAGGCAAATACTTCGTGAATCCCAACAGCCGTCGGCAAACACCAACTTTAATTGCCTATTGTATCGCATTGGTCGGCCGAGTGTTCGAGGGGGTTTCTGAGCGTGGAGCATCGTTTCTGTTGAAGCTGCTCAAGATTTTCGGGCACTCTTTGATTATGCTTGGACCTGAAGGAGAGAGTGTTGAACAAAGCAACGCTATCAACGACATTCCCAATTCCATCTCGACTTTGGAAGGGCGGCTGAACCTTGGTATCTCCACAATCCCCTATGCCGTATGCCCGTCTTGTAGCTGTATATATGAGCCCACCTACGCCATCGGTTCCTCCCAACCTGTATATGATCGTCAGTGCTCAAATAGGACTTGCCACGGCTTGTGTACCAGCGAACTACTGGACGACTCCCATAAACCGACGAAAACGTTTTACTACTATCCTTTTTTTGAATGGTTCGGAAAATTCCTTTCGCTCCCAGGGTAGAGTATAGCACGATTGTATTCGCGAGTTTACCCGAGTTTGATGTAATCACAATGTAGAGCTTGACCGTGCAAAAATTTTGAGCCTAAGATCATTCCAAATGGTCAAGAAATGAGTGAGATATGACTGAAACAAGTTTACATCCTCAGCCACTCATGTCATTGGCAAATTTCATGTAAAAACTCAATAGGTCCAAACTCGCACATCAAAAAACTCGCAGATTTTGATTTTTGATGCTGTGTAACAAGTTTAGCATTCCAATTGCACTAAATGTTGTTTTCATCATATCTCAGTCAGTTCTTGACCATTTGAGATGATTTTTGGCTCAAAATTTCCGCACGGTCAAGCTCTACATTATGATTACATCAAACTCGTGTAAACTCGCGAATACAATCGTGCTATACTCTATCCCAGGGATTGAGGAATTTGGTGATAGGTTCTGTCAGCACATTAGTGCGAATCCCGAGAATCCACCGGACAAGCAAGATGCCCGGGACGGAAAGTTCGTGCGGAACCTTCAAGCAAACGACGGCAGTCTTTTTGTTGCGGATCGTGGTGAAGAAGGGCGATGGTTGTTTAGGCTACATGGAGACTCTTTCAACGTCGAGGGAAACCGGATCCGTGGCCCCAAGAATTCAACTGGTGTGCTCGGTCTACTGTGTCTGAACCTTCCCCTTCATATGACAAACGATCCAGCGTATATATATCTTCCTGGACTTATCCAGGGCCCAAATGAACCAGACGCTAAGGAAGCTGCGCACAGCTACTACTTACGCCCTCTGCTTCGTGATCTGGGTCTTGCCTATACTCGCGGGGTAGCACCCTATCATTCTTACCGAAACCGTACAGAGGCAGCAAAGCCTTATGCTCGTGTTCATCGCGTTGCTGTAGCCAATGCTGTGATGGATCTGAAGGCTGCACGACCTCACGCCGGACTTCTCGATGCCTCTTCCCATCATTTCTGTTTCATATGTACGTGCTGGCACACTGCTCATCTTGGAAGGGTAGATTTCGAAAACTGGGGGACTGTCGATGACGAATTCTTAAGACATGGGGCAACTTTGTGGGGCAACGCGAGGACAAAAGGGGAGCGGGATCGCATAGAAGACATCTATGGCACACGTCAGTCCGCCATGTGGATGTTGAAGTACTGGAAGCCATCCGAGCAACTAGTGCCAGAACCAATGCATACTTTCATTATGCGTGTTTTGCAAAATTTTTTTCGGAAAGCCCTCGGTTTAGAAGATCCAGATGGTAAAAATGTCCCCAGTCGACGTTCTTTTCGAGCCTACCACTACGACTTTACTCCACCCCCTCAACTCTCCAACACAGCCTCTACTGGATGGGCACCGCAAATGGAATCTTCTGCATACTTGGGTTGGTTATTAACGCGAAGTGACGGGGAGGAAGAAGAAGACCACAGGTTTTCATTAGTAGACTGGGCAGATCTATCCAAAGACCTTCAGAGGCTCCGCATGGACAGGATGTCTTGGATGAAAGGGGAAATTCTAAACGATAAGACTGCTTTTCGACAGCTAATGAGCATTCATCTGACTCTATCGGGACCGCCACCCATGTCGAAAGCCGAAAAAAAAACGACTTCATGCCAAGCTAATGAACAACAAATGGATCACACTTCTCTATGTCTGCAATGATCTCTTTCTTTTCCCTCGGCAGAGTCTGAAGGAAAAATCAACTATCTTGATGAAAGAGGTCCAAAAGAGAGAAATGGCGAATAGCTTGGTAAAATGGGTGAGTCGAGTCTCCCATAATATATGATTATTCTGAATCTGAATACAACAAACACACCTACATAGCGGGTCGATGGCATTAAAGAACAGGGAAAGTATCGATGGCCGTTTTTCACCCCACAAAGAGGAGTCCCTCCGAAGATCTCTTGGGCTGAAAGACCAGAAACAGCGTACGAGACGAATCAAGAGACAGCTTCAAATACGCATGACTTGTCCTCTCAGGTTCGGACGGACCTCCTGAAACTTCTTAGTGCCAGGATGAACCATCACTCTGCTCATGGTATTGGCGACGTCCATCGAAAGCTTCAACAACCTCTAGAAACCCCTTTAGAGAAGGCGCTGGACTCATTGACAGACTCTTTGCGTTCGGAGACATGGAATTCTTTAGCTTACGTTTGCGTGGATCTAAATCGACTTCCTTCTGGAGTCTCCGTGATTAAAAAAGATCACCTAACTCAACAACTTGTTCAATGGGTAGGACAAGTACTATTTAGATAAAGGCCATGCTTAATTCACTTACCCATTTCTCAATAGCGTCGTGGCCAACCTTTCAGGGAACTGGAGTGGACAAGGATTGATTCGTCGGCTGTTCTCCAAAGACTTCATCACGTGATCTCGGAGACGATCACCCCAGGTTGGGTCACCAAACCTCCAACAAATGTTGGGTTACCAAAAGCAGGGACGTTAAAGGCCGATCATTGGAGAACCCTCTTTTCCATACATCTTCCACTTACATTGCTCAGTCTTTGGGGCAAGGGTTCCCCTCTTCAGACAAGTGATGCGGAGAAAATGTCGTCGGTGTTGGAAACAGCACTGCTGCTGTCCTGTGCTCTTATAGTCATGACCAAAGACACCATAACAGCTGAAAGGAGAGATATGTTCAGGCACCTATATCGCCTGCATGTTCTGGGTTTGCGGGAGAATTTTCCTGGATTTTTCATGCCTTCGCATCATCTTGCATTTCATGTATATGAGTTTATGGACCTCTTCAGCACTGTCAGGAACTGGTGGGCCTTTTTCTTTGAGAGACTCATTGGAAGGCTACAGAGAATCCCGTCAAACCATAAAGTCGGTAAGGGCTTAATGCAGTCTAATAGGCCTGCTTTCATACTGACTCTTGCATGGACAGGCCAATTCGAGAGAACAATACTCCACAGTTTTAACAGTGGTGCATCATTTCGGCAGTGGCTTTTACGACCTGACTGTCCTCCCCTGCTCACCTATTGTCTGAAAATTTTGGATCAAACATATCTCTATGTGAGGAGAGGTCATTCCGTTGCAGGACCTGATGATTCCCAAGAGGAGGAGGAAGAGGAGGAGGTAATTCCAGATGACGTTCGCAGGCGGTCTACTGTCCCTAAGCAGCCGGATTATCTGAAATGGTTAATTGGATCTCCTCCATCCCCACAGCTCATATCTGCATGCAGTATCCAGAATTCTGAGGACATACGCTGTTTTTCCCGCATTACAGCACCACGGGGATTTTATACCGTACCGAGCGCAAGAGGCATTGGGAGCAGTTATATATGCTTCGAAGATCGTGGTGGAGATAGCTGGTCAGCGGGTCAGGTACAGCACATCTTTGATTACGGTGATGGCAACATTCGTGTTGCAGTCAAACGTTGTAGATCACTAACTCGAGGCACCGGGAAAGATCCCTTCTCGTTGTTCTGGTCGCGTGGATTTGAGGCCAAACTGGTATCTTCTAGGTTCGAAAAAGAACTGGAAATATTGAGCAAGGACAAAATCATAGGTCATATTGCTAGGTGGGAGTTGAGTGAAAGCAAAGCCGTTGTTCTAAGCCTAGCCAGGGTGCGTCTTGTGGTTTGAAGGTTTTTTCCTTAAGACTTGTCACTGAGAAGACCTATAGGATTAAGTTAGTGTCATAAAACTCACTTTCCTCCGTTGTTCAACATTGTGGGCGTTTCGGATATTGGCGCATGTCATTTTGTTCCCATTGTAATTTTACGTCGTAAAATGCTCAAATTGTTATCATTTACTTACATTTACTTACACTTCTATGTCCACCATGGTGCTTATACTTTCAAATGATAAAATGAAAGAGGGGGCCTTGTACCTTGCCATGCTAAGCAATGGCAGTTTTCTCCAGTTTTACTAAGTGGGTTACCGAACAGGCTCTAAGTTATGTGACGACGAAAGCGTTATTCCCATCACGCAAGTGTTAACTTCCGCTTCTCTTAACACTCTACAGCTGTCCTTGTCCCCGGCAGAACGTTCACTTGGGCATGAGTCGTAGCCATTTTTCTTTCGTTGCGACTGGTACTGGTGAAATGCCCCCCGAACATGAGTAGTCGTTTCCTTTTGCCCGGTGAAACGCCCGAAGTCTATGACCCGTGATGTTTTTGTTTCTCAAGGTTGACTTTCTCTTGGGTAAAGGAACGCACCACGGGCCTCATACATCGCAAGCCATTCTCCACTCCCGTGTTCTCGCAATGACCACCATTGTGTTAGACGTGCTCAGGACATAAGAAAGAAGGAGGAAAGCAAAGGCATTCAAGCGGGGTGAGTTCCTCTTTTGCCTCTGTAGAAAGTGTTTAAACTACTCCCACTCAGATACTCCTGACAACGCCACCCTTAATCGCAGTGGCTTCAAAGTCAAAAGGTTCCTCCACCTTCATCTCCTGTTTCCCTTGAGTTCTACTCTATTCCGATCTTCCGGTTTATCTTAACCGTTTCCCTGTGTAGTTTCCAACGAATCTGTCCCTGGAAGGTTTCATACATACCCTTTGATATGGGTAGTTCTGCATACTCAGTGTCCACTACGCTCATCTGAAGGGTTTTGCAATTGATAACTTTAGAAAGCCGGCCTCGCCCGGTTTCTCGCCCGGTTTCTCGCCCGTTTTCTCACACGTGACCGCTGTCAGGACGTGTAAATCGTGGGAGTCCCCTGAGTACTCGGCACTACCGGCTACCGGCAAGGATTGCGCCCTTCGAAGCGCCTCAAGACGGGAACATCCTTGTAAAACATTCTCATTTATTCTTTATTCTCTATCTCAGAGCCTTCTAGCTCTGTAAAAATACTGAAATGACTCTCCAGTTCTCCAGTTGTCTCTATTGCTTATCTTTGACCGACTCGGACTCAACATCATGCATGTGTTACAACTCTGACTTCCTATTGACTCCATCCTCGCTCAAGCTCGCATTCCGGATTTTCCAGCTCTAAATCGACATTCAGGGCATTCCAGATTTGTCTCCTTGGTTAAATCGACTCCTCAAACTCAATCCCTTCGACAACGAATCACTTATCCCGGTTTCGGAACGACACACCGTTTGAAATAGT
This sequence comes from Dendrothele bispora CBS 962.96, assembly GCA_004369135.1. Taxonomy (NCBI): domain Eukaryota; kingdom Fungi; phylum Basidiomycota; class Agaricomycetes; order Agaricales; genus Dendrothele; species Dendrothele bispora. The sequence goes on along the minus strand of ML179177.1, from coordinate 12,346 downwards.
ATTCCCTGAGTCCTGTGTCACTGGATTGCGAAAATAACAGCATACAAACTCCAACAACACGAAACAACTGGTTTTCAAGGTTTGTCCCTTCCTGTCTTTTATCGAATGGCTCATTTTCAAAACACGACGAAGTGACAGAACCAAGGGAAAATAGCTAACGTATTGATGTTAAGGCAAGTGGAAGTGACATTCAGAACATCGACATCGGCATTTTCACTAAAGCTTTTACCCTAAGATTTCTTGTAGCTTTTCGGCTGCTGGGACTTGAAATAGACCATATCTGAAACGTGGATTTTTGGTCGTTGTTTTTCATCGAAAGCGATATAGATTTATCTAGGCCCCACCCGAAAATCTTTAACTGGGTGGTTGACCAAACACCGTGGTAATTTTTCATTAGGCTATTTCCATTTATCTGGCTATCTATGATCCAATGATATGTGAGTAAGCTTCCATTTCATGTAATATTTGTTCATTTGTTCATTAAACGCGACTTTCTTCAACTAGCTCACGTGTTCATCATCATATCCCTCCATGTGGAAATGTGCGCCACACTAGCACAACTGAGTGATTTATTTTTTTTTGGCTAACACTGATTGTCAGCTAACTAGGGTGATATAGAATTCAGCGATTGTCTTCTTTCGAGAAGTAGGTTTAGCGCAGTTCAAAGGATTAATAGAGGTTGGAGAAATGACCGCAAACAAGGCAACAGCTGCCTATGTCATCAACTAAATGATAACAGAATGGGAGGTTTGTCTTAAATGTACAAGAGGAGGAATAAATCTCTTACTATGAATGATGAAGTATTGCCCTTTGGGTGTGCGGTAAAGTAAACCGAACTAAGAAACTAATCGAACCAACATATAGCGCTGATATTAAGAAACTAATCGAACGAACGTATAGGATCTCATTGCGCTGAAATTTCGTGAGATAACGAACAACAAAAAGGAGAGAACCGGTGAGTAGTCGAGGAAAAGGTAAGGTATCTCATTGTCGATCTATACTGAAGGCGTACCAACGTGTTTTGCCGGTCAGTTACCTTTTCGGCGGGGAAAATGCGACATGATCAAAAGTCGCGTCGAGCCTTATTTGTCGTCGTTGAAAACAGGAAGCTGGTCACGACTTTTACGACAGACGCGACAACGTAATCCTTTGCCTTTCCTTCCATCGCCATCGACCACTACACTTCGTCTGGCCTCCGCACCCCAAACGAGCACCAAAAGTCACTACTCGCCAGGTACAGTCCATAGCTTTACTCGCTTGACTGTAGCCAGGTTTTTACGGTCTTTTGACAGGAATCGCAGACCGCCACTCGCCTCGCCCGACCGACCGACCGACGGTGTTCTGCCAGGAGCTTGCCTTAATTGAAAGGTGCGTTCCCTTATTTGTCGTCGTTGAAAACTGTGGGTTGATCACAACGACGACATAATCAACCCCTTCTTGGTCTTTACTGCCATCACCATCATCCTCTAACCTGAAAACAAGGTCCTTCTCGACTTTCTACACCCCAAACCAGGGCTGAAGTGGCTTTTTCGACTGAGCGCGCCCAAACGACCGATTTTTGCCGGTGAGTGACCGTTTTAAACAGTGGGCACGACATAAGCAAAACTGAAGGACGACATAAGCAGAACGACGAGATAAGCGCAACGACGACATAAGCAGATCCTCCTTCAACTGTACTGCCATCTCCATCCAGCACCACCCTACAGAAACACACTCTCTTCCCTCCCTGCACCCAAAAGTAACGCCTGAAGTGGCTCATCCCTTTGTAAGTAGCCAAACTTCGATTTTTTGGACTGTAACCGACGATATCCTCGTCTTCCAGCAGAACACGCGTCTAAAGTCCAGCCCCCTAACCTTTAACCCCACGTCGACGACTCAGACAGCCGACAACTCTGCACCGAAAAAAATGCCCTACCAAGGCGTCGCACCTCACAACAGAAAAACGGACGAACAGCGCTGGCGGGAGGTGATGGACTTCATGGAATCAGTTTGGAAGTTGTGGGTCGCGGCGAACGAGTGTTGGATCCGGCTCATGGGTAAGTGGTCCGTTAACGTACCGACGCATTCTAACGGTTTTTTTAGTCCTGATCAGCAACAACGTCGAAACGCCGCGACGAGTGGATGGTGAAGGAAATGGCGACGGAGCGGAAAACTGATACCGAGGCGTTTTAGGTGCGTATCGTCTTCATTTGAACGCTAACGCCACAACTGACGGTGTTATCTACAGAAGAATCCATCTTGTTCCGCCAGCCTAAAAAATCTACTTCACCTGCATTCGTAATTCGCTTTGACTATGTTCCTTATTCCTTGTTTTGTTGCTTTCTTGTTAGAGTTACTGCTATCCACGTTGTCCGCATTGTTGACGTCTCGAAGTGTCATTTCCACCAGTTCCACTTACCCCTCTCACGAAACCGATGCCTTACTGTTACATTCAATGCTAAAATCTACATCACTTGTGCTTGTGATTCGCTTTCGCTTTTCCTTGCTTGTTGCTTTGGACTTATGTTACTGCTATGCTGCTGCCCCTATCATAAAAGACCAACCTAGTTCCTCGTAGTACTAGCTACATGGTGAATGTATATAAGTTCTCGACTGAAACCTTGCCCGAGTGCAAACTTGACTTCTAGAGAAGCGGCAGCGACGATGAGAGACGTAGCGGGATCAAAGACGATGTTAGAGTATGCACGTCCACGAGGAATGGATTTTTTGGGTAACGGTCCTTCTAGACGGAATTCTGGAATCCACTCGAGAAGTGACGGGCCCTGTGTACGGATCGAACGCCAAAGAGTTACTCGTTAAGAAAGCAGAAACAATAATACACAGACCAAACAAACACCCACACTCATTGGAATACACCAAAAAGTCGCCTTTAGAATCCCAGAACGAACAAGGCGTGAAGGCATGCACGACCCCATGTCCAGATAGGAACATCCTCAAGCCTCCCTTATCTGTACCGAGAACCCAACTCGGGTTTTCACCAGTAAAAAAGACACCCGGTGTACGTCGAGTCCGAGAAAGTCGGTTTTGGTGACAAAAGGTACAAACATCCTTGAGATCTTTTTCTGCTCCGCCAACGCGACGATCCCAGACCCGTCATGTTGATTGAGAGAGAAAGTTTTTGAAATCATTTTGACAAACTTGACGTTGAGATGGGATGCCCGAGGAGTTTGAGGCGGTTCGGTGACGGACAGAGGTGAGTACGAGAGTGCTTGATAGATGGCTAGTTGGCCCGACCGAAGTAGGACCTGGGAGAATATTATTCAGGACAAAACAGAATCAAGGCACATGCGAAAAAGAGAGACGCACAAAAAATACATCCCCAGCCTTCCTTCTCCTACCGGCGCAACTAAAACCTGCTCGATGATTTGCGACTGTTCCGCTTCCTTCTTCCCGAGTTCTCCGTCAGGTTTCGGTGAGCTAGGTTCTTCTTGCGTCGGCAAGGTCGGTCCTTGCGCTTGAGGTTCTGTCGGAACCTTGGTCTGGAACGAAGACCTTGAGTCCGAGTGAAAAAGTTATAAAATGAACGACGACACGTACCGGGCTCCATAACCCGTTTACTCCCCGTCATCACATGAAGAATCGCCGTGCTCTGGAGGAACGGTGCAGCTCCTATAGTCGTACCAGGAATACGGGTCGTGATGTTGAAGTTGAAATCGGATTTCTGCGGCCTAGACGCCACTACCAAAAAAAATTTACAGTCCATTTAGCTAGTGAGTTAGAAAAGGTCAAAACAACAGACGTACTCTCGATAACCCAGGTGACGGAATAGCATCCGTACTCAGGACCAACGTGTCTTGTTCTGCCCTCAATGGTTGACGAATAGGCAAAGATCACATTCCTCTCGCTCCACCGATAGCGTGAAGCCGGCGTTTAGTTCGAATAGGGAGGTCGCGCTACAAAAAACGCAGGGTATAAGTCAGTCTCGAAAAAATTGTTCGTGAAAACAGAAAAACCGTACCTGGAACAACGAGGAACCACCGAGATGTCCCGAGCCTGTAGCAGCGACTAATTCGGGTACAGGACGATCCTTTCGGGTGTGAGGGGCAAGTCAGTAGAAAAGTAAGATACAACGGGGATCAACACGAAACATACCCCATTCGTAGCTAACGAAAACGCCATATCCGCAATCGGTCCATGTGCAGGATAGAATCGGTCAAGGAAAGATGAATGACCGAACGCGTCCTTTTAGGATTGACGGCTAGAGATTGGACAGGTGTCTCTTGTTCGACTTTTTCGACGGTCCGTAGATCTCTATTATAATGTCGGCGCGCAAGTCAGAAACACAAAGCGAGAAACAAGAAGTCAAAAAATCCGACAAAGTGAAAGAGAAAAAACTCACCTTCGTCTTCTTCATCCATATCGATATCGTTGCTTGAGTCCACGACAGTAGCGACAAGCGCCATCTCCACGTCCTCGTCATCCACCTCTTCTTCTACCCTCGCAGCCTTCAACAACACCGAATCACCGACGGTACTCCCTATAAACAACAACTTTTCATCCTTCTCAACGTCATCTTTACCATACTGATGAGAAGCCATCGAAGAAAACACCCCTCCTCCTCCTCCTCCTCCTCCTCCTCCTCCGTCGTCCTAGCCAAAGGCAATCCCGTATGAAACCTCGAAACCGGCTTCCCATCCACAATAAACTCCACAGGATAAACCCTCCCGTCTCTCAAATCAAAAACAAAGTCCTATCATCCACAAACACAACTTTAGAACCTTCGAGGAGTAAGATCTCTTTATCCGAATCTTCTTTCGTCGTCGTCAAATTCGTCGATTGCTGAGATTGAGATTGAGTTCTGAGGTTCGAGAAGCCCATCCATTAACGGGAAGAACGACTCGACGTGAACTTTGATCGATGTACTAGACGAGAGAGTTGGCTGTGATGACGACGACGCCTCTGACTATTGTCGAACAAGGTATGAGGAAAAGAGCGTCGTAGGGGAATCCTTCGACTGAAGTGATGATTGGAAATTTTTGAGGTGTGATGTTGAGGGTGAAGATGATCAAACGCGTCGTGTCTTTATACTCCTTGAGTCGACTGTGGACGAAAATTTAGTTTTTAGCTATTTGACAGTAAGGGAAGACTCACCCAGTCCAAGTCTGCTGCGGCTGGAAAAGTGACGAGCTTACTGCAAAGATTGAGACAACATCGAGAAGCCAAAAAAAAATACGGCTAATCTTGATGCGTTGATGCAGCACTGAACATCTTGTCAAACTTCCAGTGCAGTGAGCAGAATGACTCCAATGAGCAGAATTCCTGAGCTGCCAGTGCTACTGCTAGGGTAAAGAAACGCAGTTCACGTGAGAAGCTTACTCAGAGGGCCTTGACGGATTCCTCCGTCTGAGTAACTAGTACTAACCTTCCTTTGATCCATAGCTCTTTGTCTCTCCGTGTCTGTTTGCATATATAAAATGGCCTTTCGAGGGCTCCTTGTTGTAATTAACTACTCTCTTCCTTTCTCGCTGGAGGTGTTTCTCTGGGAATAATGGATTTCGAAACGATCCGTCCCGAGCCTTTGCATCGCGTTGTTACCTACTCTCGAAAAAGGCAGCTTGTTACTTCGAACCAAGCTCGCTCGCAAGTTAATCACTCAGAGCAGCAAGATAGCCAGGTGCAACAGAGAGACTCTACCGACGAACTCTCAACTCCTTGTGAGGTGGGTTAACTGCTTCAGAGTGGCAAGAGACACTGCATATCCAACTTCTTTCAGGATGCGTACGGCGGAGATTCACCAGAGAAAATTTTGGCGAGAAAAATAACGGTAAGATTCCGTGATTCACCTTTAGCGCACGCTGATGGTTTTTGTTGCAGACGCTCGAAGAGGCTTTGAAAACCCTTCGGGAACGACAGAACGAGAATTACAAGTGCCCTATCTGCTGGGAGCTTCTGTGGCAACCCTACGTGTGAGTACAAACAGGCTCGTGTTTGCCCCAGGTAAAGCGCTGACTATGTTTCGCCTAGGCTTCCCTGTGGACACACCGTTTGTGCCAGGTGCCTAACAAAACAAGCCGTCAAGCACCTGAAGACAGTCTCTCCTAGCCGTACTTGCCGTAAGATGGAATGCATGCTCTGCCGGGGAAGGATTGTTCGCCCTCCAGTACTCTGCTATACACTTCGGGATGCTGTTCAGTCCTTTGCGGTCGACCAAGGGATCCAGGTTCCTCGCCATAAACCTTTCCACTGGCCTCCGAAGCTTCCTCGCTGCCGTCGTTATTAGTTGTAGTTTAAATCGGACGTCGTTTGATACCTTAGTTCGCTCGCAGTAGTATCCTTTTTTGTCTGGCACTTAGAATCTAGCGTATTTAGGATTAAATTTAATCTTTTCAAGGCAGTGATACACTCAAGTCAGGTCAACTTCAAGAGCGCGTCACGCCGTGTAATACAACGTGCATCTTGCATCAACGAATGGTTTGCCGCTGGGGCTCTTCCCCTCACGACACATTGTGCAGTCCGCTTACACAAGCCAGTCCGGTGCAAAACTTATACTCAGTGACTGAACAAATTGCCGGTCCGTGCTGGTAAGATCCACGGCACAAGACCCAGCATGAGAGAAGATCAAATAAGTACCCTCCTTGGGCCTCCTAATCATAAGCACCTCTACCTCATCAGATTCACAAAATGATGGATCCGCTACGCCTGAAATTCTCTGCAACGATTTATGACTTGTCTGAGAATGCGGCAAGGTCCAATGGCGAAGTAAGTTCTAGTTAAATTTTGCCTCCAAATATACTTATCGTTGATTCATTATTTTGTCAGTTGATGCGTATTCGAAACGGTCATGGTTGTTCGCTGGTACTTGTTCCCAATGAGGATGACCAGTCCACTTTTATGCAAGCAGTAGAGAGCATCGAGCAAATCCAGTTGGATCCTAGTGCCGAGAAAATGTTCCATTCCATACGCTATCCAAAACCTAATATTCTAGTTGAAATCTCAGCTCATTCAACCACGGTGAGTCTTCTGCTGTGTTCACATTTAAATGACATCCTTATATTCATTAACTCTCCATGGCTGACGGTGTTGCCCCTGCACCTCTACCTCAGTCATTAACATATATATTCCCATTTTATGACCATTCTGATCTCACGCGGAGAACAGTGGTTGATGGAGCAAATGTGAATTGTGAAGTTGTGGGTGTACCACAGATTGACGACATTAGTCCGGTAAGCCTACAAGTAATAAAACTGTTTCTGGAGCTCATGTCTGATTTTTAGGTGAATTCTTTGTTTGCTGTGAAGATTGAAGTTCTTTCTAATGGCGAGCCGTTTCATCGGAAAGGAAAATCTTTTCCTTATGATTGGTGGTTTCGAACTCGATGGGTTTGAGAAGAGTTTTTAATTTATGTATGTAAAGATGTCAAGTTGTGGAATACAAGTACACCGTGTAATATACCTACCTACCTCACCTACTCCGTTACTTTCGGTGATAGTCATCGATTCCGTCGGGAGAAAGGAAGAGTCTTTGGAACCGGAGAGGAGGTCAGACCAGCCTGCGGGTGAGGTGGGTCGGAGATTAGGATTGGAAATGTCCCTAGGAGGAGGAATGGGTAAAGTGTGAACATCGTACCTGAATGAGTGAAACATTACTAGCTAATGAGAGGTAGGAAGGAAAAAACCCGAAGTGACAGTGATACACATCTGGAAATAATGGGACGAGGAGTAAGATATGTGATGGGCCGAGTTGTTCATACTTAGCCCTCTAGAGACTAAACGATAGCGGATTTCACGAGGTTTTTCATTGGATGTCTTGTTGGTGCGCATTCCGATGGAATTCGTTAGGTTATCTAGCTCTTACTATTTACCATGGAAGTTTCGATCAAACGCGGAGGGATACGAGCTGAACCCACCACGAATTGGACATGTTTTACAAAATCATTGTGACTGACTATGTCTTCGGGGCTAGTGCCGCGACCATCCTATGTTCGACCGCTGAGTGAGTTCATGCACTTTCAGGATACCATTTTACTAAACTAACTCTGTAGGATAATGACCGGACCACGTTAACCCATTGCTTATAAGAAGCTCCCAGCGCTGTATCTGATGTTCATTTTCAATAGGATTAAAGATACTGAGTATATTCTATCCTTTACGTTCCTGCCAGCCAAACAGGCGAAAGGTGTTTTTATCAGACGAAGAACCCGCATTCGACTTGTCGGATGGATCAGACGCATCGTCGACCTTTTCGAATGGACTCTGATGCTAAATTACACGTTAGAGGGTTCCCCCTTCGTTTCAATCCAGATCAACGGGAAACCCATCACTGTGATCCTGATGGACAAAGGCGTCGCGAATGAATGGCATGCTACGGTCATCAGTGCGGAGGGCACGTTTGGAAGCTACTTCTCGGTCGGTACTAATGAGACGTATGTTCTAGTTGTCTCAAAAAGATTGATGAACTAATGATCTTTTTAGTGTTCTGGTTAGTAGACCCTACGTCCTACGTTCCGCGGAGCTGACTGGGGACACTCTTGCACTGGTAGGTTATATCCTCTAACTCTAGGGGGGTTCCTAGTATGAAACTCTGAACAGGTCATGGATTTGAAGGGAACGACACCAGTAGAGTTCATTGCATCATCTGGAATCTCATAATGGACATGGAACGGAGCCCCTGTAGAACTCGCGCCCGGCTCTCGTGGATCGTGTACTGGTACTCTAGAGGCATCGTCTCTGAGTATCACTTTGCCCTCGTTGGGTGATTGGAAAGTCATGGGAAGGTACGATCGCGTCGAAAAGTTTTCAGGCGTTTCTTTTCCGGTTTTGACATGAGAGAAGTTTGTCAGAAGTGGATAATGACTTCGTCTGTTGTACACGCATTCACGATATTGACTCTTAACAGTAGACGAATCTTTCACTCATGGCGGGAACACAAGTCTTGTATTTGCAACAGTATGGGTATGTCAGACAGATGTATCTCATTCGTATGGATCTCATCTTACCTTTGTCTTTCAAGCTTCTATGGCGGGAAACTCATACTTTGAGGACGTTTCAATGCAACAGGTGATGAAACAAGTGTAAACTTGACTGTTCAGTATGGTATTGGTGGTGGTCATAGTGCTTTTTTGAACGGGTTGTTCTTCGTGCGCTGAATAGCTCTGTTATTCGGGTAAGAGTGGGCGGAACAAAAAACTATTCGGGACTTATGCAAGATGTCTCGCTGAGACTCACTCACAAGTACTTAGTGACACTTCACCTATCAACACAATATCAATCTACAACGGGCATGCACGTAAAAGCAAATGGCAGGAAGTTATATGTATAAACGGCCCAAAAAAAGGAAAGACTCTACAGCCAAAGACAAGGGAAAGGGGAAAAACTCCGAAGTGGTTAGTTCTCGAACACCTGTGCTTGAGAACGAACGAGGTATGTGGTAAGGCAGATGTCTGTGTAGGGAATACCATACATGTTTAATGAAGCGGACATAATCAGATACAGAATTTTAAGAGAACATAGCCTTATAGTACATTCAAGAAAACAAAAAATAAATCAGACTTTAATCTGCCAACGAGATGTTTCAATATTGGGTCAGTGGGTATATAGTTTAAGGATGTATTTACCTTCAGCCCAACACCAAGAACGCGATACGTCTCGGGCAGAACACTGCGCAAATATTCAATACTCATATCTATGCTTGAATCGGGATGAACGAATTTTATTTCAACGTTCCGAAGCGAACAGCCGGATTGTCTTTGTGCAAGAGTAGACAAAAGTGTGTCCACTCGACTGGATAATCTTCTCGATGTCTGGGTGATATGAAATGTGATACAAAGGGACTCCAGCGGAACGACCAAGCTGTCGACTAATGACTGCAGGACAGCTTCAGCTACTGTAGCGGAAGGAAAGGGGATGTCGACGGAGAACTCCTTCAAGCGTTTCAATGCTTTCCATTGAACACGCGACATGGCTCCAAGGATACCTTCAAAACAATAAGTTGAAAAGCGCTAGCCTCGTGAGGTAGAGTGATTCTCACCTTTATCAGCAACTGTGAGTTTCCTAAGTTTCTTTCCGTACATATTGATCATGTCGATGTACTGCTCGAGTGCGAACGTCGGGAGGGAAAGAATGTGTAGGGTTCTCATCCCGCGAATATGAAAAAGCTGACATAAATTACGCAAGCCCTCGGTTCTGGATATAAAGACGCTAAGATGTGTGAAATATACCACTGATACCGTATGAGCGGAGCGTTCTGGGAGTATTCGACAGTCGACGAGCTTGATGACCTTCAGCGGCGACCGAGATGTTTGAGATCCAATAGAAGAAAAGATGTCCCTCCAAAACGCAGCTGTCGTGGTCATTTGAACAAGCTCGAGGGTGGTGAGGCAGTGAGAGCTGCTGGCTAGAAGAGGAGTTGGGCAAGTGTATGTCCGATCCCGAGCCGTTGTCTGGAATAGGATGAGGTGGCGAAGGCGGGTGCAGACGGTCGGTACATTGTGGGCGGGAAAGCGGACCAAAAGACGCGTGAGGAGAGCAATAAACTCTTCGTCGAAAAGAGAGGTTGACTCATTGTCCACCATTTTGCAATAACGGGCAAGCAACTCTGCCTGCATTACACACCTCCACTTTCGACAAACGAGAGTAGAATTCTGAAGAGAATCGAAATTCAGCAGTGAAGAGATGAGCTTCAATAACTCGACTGGAATGCGGAGTTGCATGAAAGACATAGTGAGGCTAGGGCGTGGGTATGATGGTTTCGAGAAGAGGCTTGCAACAAAGAACAGGACTCCCGGGACCGTTTTCTTTCATGCTCGGAATATACCGATCATATTCCGAATTCGTGAAGTCCACGTTGCTTAGATATACTTAGAAACTCAAAAACTAGTGAAATCTATAGACGCACCATAAGTTCCAGCCATAAACCTGGTGAGATTACTGAATCAGTATTATGCAGGATATGCGACCAAGAATGAATCCCATCCGGGGTCCCATGGCACTGAGTTCGACCTTACTGAATTTGCCGGTCAGCAAGAGAGATACGAGAAAGTTCAGGACTTCGCGAGATGCTACTAAGACAAGTACGACCTCGAATGCTTGAACGAACGACTGCTGCAGAGAAAACCAATAAAGCATACGTCAGTAATTTGAATACTCCGACGTAGCGACAACAAGCTTGCCATGCACTTCTGACGTACGTCGCCTTCAAATACTATTTTCAATACATTATGCATATTAACGATAAAGCTCGCAGCCAGAACAGTCAAACACTTATCTGCATTTCGAAACCCTTGTAGTCTTGCACCAGTTGAGCAAAGGAAGGAAAAGCAGGCGAGAAAACGGGCGAGAAACCGGGCGAGAAACCGGGCGAGAAACCGGGCGAGGGAGGCCAGCTTTCATTGATACTAAAAATCCTTTTAGCAGTTATCATTCTTGCACGTAAAGCAGCACTTACATTTCAAAGCCCTTCAGAAATAATGAGCGTAGTGGACCCTTAGAACTCTTTGCTGGAGAGGTAAATCATAATGATACATGAAGTCGAGGCCAGATAGGCCGTGGGATCGCGTCAACCAAATCTGGTAATACCACTTTTACGGTCAGGCATCATGTCATCCTTTTGATGTCTCTTGACCTCGCCGCCCTCCGCTAGGACTAGTGTTGATGACTGTCTGTCGTCCCATTCTCGGCTGGCCCCGATGATATGGTTGATGACGGCGGTTTTGACCTGGTGCTGAACTATACAACCCTGAGGTCAACATCTCAGAGCGTCTGTTGTCCCATTCTCGGCTGGCACCGATGGCTTGGTCGATAACGACGTCTTGTCATAATGGTTGTATGGTGCCCAGAGGGTCTTAGTGAAACTCAATGCTACAGTTGCCCGACGTCGTTGCTGATGATGTTATCCAAAGTCGGCGTCGTTGCATCCCGAGCAGCGGCTGCACAACAAAAGCGCAAAGTCGATCGCGACTTCACGACAAATGGAACGGGCTGTCCGAGTTAATCCTTCCCGTGTGAAGCATATCCCCCGTGCTCGTATACGCGCTTGTTCGATATCGGATCCGTTCGTTTTGATTTTCCGGGAGGATGATTCGATCGGGTTGTTTATAGGAGAGGTTGAGAGAGGCAAGATTAGAAGGAAAGATATGAGTATGATGGGTGACAAAGTGTGTATAGTCTCTCTATCCCTTCGCTGTTTGATTGTTTGAACTAATGCACTTTCCCTTGTCAGACCTCTCGTTACTTGACGAGTTGCTTCTTTACGGATCACGCGGGCGTTTTCGAGTATAACTTGCAAACGGTAGTCGTTCCGCCCAAGAACGAGAAACCGGCTACGACGACTCTGAATGCCGTCGTTAACGATAACAAAACGCAATGGTTGATGTTGGTTAGACCGCAAGGTGTTATGGAAGTGTGTAGTT